>MU749352.1:4905-89406 GCA_026770625.1 Nicotiana glauca | reverse complement strand
GAAAAATTGATGTAATTTTTATATTTGCAAATTAAGTGCTTATTAAATTGCCCAAATAAACCAAAAAAAAATGAACCGGACAAACATTCTGAACGAACTATATATTATTAGTTATTATAAGGTGTACATTAAAGAAAATTTTGACACCCGCCACCTTTGAATCCTAGATCCGCCCCTGTAAGCAACTGGTGTTATAATGGCTCCGGTTCTGTTAATAATCATGGTACTTGCTCTATCCATAAAGTTCCTCCATAATTAGAAAAAACTGTGAAACAATATAATGGACCATCATATTGAAAAACATTGAATATAAAGTGAAAACTGAGTATTTTTCTATGAGGAAAAGAAAGTGAGAGATGTGAGAAGAGACCGTTCATGGTATTCGCCCTTTTTGTTAACATCTTTAATTTTTACCATTCAGATAAAATAAATAACAATAAGGAAAAAAAACCACAACAAATTCTTGAAAGTTTAATACCTCACAAATAATCAAAAAGTAAAGGAGTATGACTACTAAACAAATTGTTGATTAGCCAAATTTTCCCAACAAAAAAAAAAAAGAGATCCCGTTTACCATATAGTCTTGCTTGATGTATGAATCTTTCAAAAGCACTTCAAAAGTTGGATTATTGTAACGACTCGACCGGTCGTTTTTAGAATTCATGCCCCGATCCCCTATTAACTGCTTCCCCTAAGTTCAACAGTACTATTTTAGTTTGTCGGGACGTTCGGTGGCAGGATTTTTAGAGTGTTTTGGGACACTTAGTCCCTAAATGAGAGCTTAAGAGTTGAAAAATGGTCTGTAATCGGAATAGTGTAAAGACGGCCTCGAAATGGAAATCTGATGGTTCTGTTAGCTCCGTTAGGTGATTTCGGGGTTGGTAGCGTGTTTGGAATGTATTTTGGAAGTCAGTGGCTCATTTAGGCTAGAAATGCCGAAAGTAGTATTTTGGCGATTTCCGGTTGATAGGTGAAAATTTTATCCGAGGGTCGGAATGGAATTCCGGAAGTTGCTGTAGCACCGTCATATCAATTGGGATGTGCGTGCAAAATTTCAGGTCATTTGAACATGGTTTGGTGGAGTTTTTGATCGAATGCGTGTTTTTGATGTTTTGAAAGAACTTAGGTTTAAATTTGATGTAATTTGAAGATTTTGATGTTAGTCGAGGTGTTTTAATAATTGGAACAAGTTTGAATAACGTTATAGGGTGTATTGGTATTTTTGGTTAAGGTCCCGGGGGCCTCGGGATGAATTCGGATGGCTATACGGAGAATTTTTGGACTTATGAAGATTTTTGGCCTGCTGCTTCTGATATTTTAACTTTTGCGGTCTTAGAGCCGCATAAACGGCCAGGAAGCCGCATAAGCAAAAATGGGCGTTTGGCCAGGAACCGCAGAAGTGGAGATTGCTCCGCTGAAGCGGACTCGCTTCTGCGATGGGAAGACCGCATAAGCGGTTTGTCGGGCTTTGAAGGAGACCGCAAAAACGGTTGGTTTTTCCGCAAAAGCGGGACCGCAGAAGCGAAAAATGATCTTGACAGAATGTTTAAGTTTTGAAAATGGGACTTCGTTCCCATTTCCCATTTTTATCGATTTGGAGCTCGGATTGGGCGATTTTGGACAGATTTTTCTTGGAGAACAACGGGGTAAGTGTTCTTAACCCAATTTTGGTTGTATAACTCGACTCTATTACAAGTGTTGGTGTTTAATCTGAGGATTTTGTTGAAAAGGGGTAGAAACCCCTCTTGGATAGAATCACTGATTTGAAGGTCGAAATGATATAGGAATTTTGTAATTTTGGTATGGGTAGACTCGTGAGAGTACGAGGGTTCTGAAAATGTAAAAACTATTTGATTTCGAGACGTTGGATGGAGGGGCATTTTGGTTATTTTATCTATCTTCGAGCCCTAGCTCTAAATTTTACAGTGGAATCAGTTGTTTGCAATATTATTTACAATGTGTGATTTAATTGACTAGGTTTGGGCCATTTGGAGTCGAGAACTCGTGGCAAAAACGTATTTGCTAGTTGATGTTAGCCGGTTCGAGGTAAGTATCTTGCCTAATCTTGTGTGGGGGACTTCCCCTTAGGATTTGAGTTTTTTATGTTGATTGTATTCCTTGCACGTGAGGTGACGAGTGCGTGTTCGGATTTATTTGTGGTAAATTGATCCTTTAGGCTCTTAGATCCTTGTAATCACCGAATATGAAGTTGTACTTGAGCCGATTGATGAAAATCCTATTTTACTTTAGCTGTTAACATTTAACTTTCTTTCTTATTTGCTTTATATTACTTGAAGCCTATTACTTATGCTAGACTAGGAAAGCATGTCTACCTGATATAATTGCCTAATTGCTAAGTTGTTTAATCGTACTACGTGAAGATGCTAGGCTAGTTCTATCTGCTACTCCGTCTTTCATATTTATCCCTTGATTTGTTTCTAGCTGTGACTGCACTTTTATTTTGGGACTACGAGACGGTATCCCGGGAGATCCCCTGCACATAAATGATTGAACTACGGGACGGTATCCCAGGAGATCCTTTGATACTGGTACGAGAGCTGGACTACGGGACGGTATCCCGGGAGGTCCATTGGACAGTTGAGGAGAGGGCTATAGGATGGTATCCTGGGAGAGCCTCATTGGTATTGAGATTTAGTGGTGTTTGCCCTGTGTTTCTATTTTATCCTGGTAGTTATTATTGTTTCGTTGATTTGCATTATTACACTGCTGCATTTATCATTCTTGTTAGATTTCCACCCTGTTAAATTGTTGTTATTGTGATGCACGAGGTTTCTGCCGTGCGGTTGTTGCTATTGTGATGCACGAGGTTTCTGTCGTGCGGTTGTTGATATTGTGATGCACGAGGTTTTTGTCGTACGGTTGTTGTTGAAAGGTTGCACGAGGTCTTTGTCGTGCTATTATTGTTATTGATGTTTTGCTCATGCGGTGTAATAAGGCGGGATATGATATATGCTTATATGTGGGTTGCACATGTGGCGAAATAAGGTGGGACATTGTTATGCACGTGTGGTGAAATAAGGCGGTGCCTATTATATTATTTATTGCACACGTGGCGAAATAAGGTGGGCTTTGTCAGGGATTGATTGTATAGAGTTGTGACGGCCTGTTGAGGCATTCCTATTTGTTTCTATTGTGATTGTGGATTGTTTATCTGTATGAACGTTACCGCTTGGGAGTTGTGAGGGAACATCGTACGTGCGGTCCGCCCTCCTTTTTCATGTTTGTTGGTTGGTAGAACTTTGTTAGAAACATCTGCACAAGCATACACGTAGCTGAGTACTCCTATAAGAGGTGAATTCCTCTTGACTTTTCTAAGGGTGGTGGTACGCCTCACTTATCCATTATATTTGGGAGATTGGCCCTAGTTAGCCAGTTAGTTGTCGGTATGACCATGAGATTGATGGGGCACAGGATGCCAATTGTTAGATTTCTGAAGCTTGGTCTTCGCGAATTGTGGTTAGTCAGAGACTTGGTGAGATTGTGGATAGAATGGGATAAGACCTTCTGTAAACATCATTGTATGATAGGAATTATTTACTTGTTTCTTTTCTTTGCTATGTTGTGACCTTAGGATTTGGGTTGTGATTTTGTCGTCGTTTTGTTTCATCGTTTATTATATTCTTATTGTTAATTGTTGTATTTATCCCTTATTGTGAATTGTAGCATTTTTGGTCGTTCACGCATTCTTTACATATTCATATGTCATTACCATTGTTCCTATGATTATACTGTTTATCAACCGGTAGGTGCCTTTACTGTTCCTCGTGAGTACTCCATCGAGGTTAGTCTTGGTACTTAATGGGCACCGCCGTGGTGTGCTCATACTACTCTTCTGCACATTTTTGTTGTGCAGATACAGGTACTCCCGTTCAGTTCTGTCAGTCGTGGAAGGAGGCGTATTGGTAGAGACTTCAAGGTATATCTGCTACGTCCGCAGACCGAGGAGTCCCTTTTCAGCTTTTCTGTAATAAGTATAGTACTTCCAGTATTTTCTCTTTTGTATAGATATTCTTGAGTCAGAGCCTCTTATGTATCCCCCTAGCTTGTGATTTGTGAGTTTCCGGGTTTTGGGAAGTTTTGTTAGCTTTGAGAATTGTTGTGGTATGTGCCGAACGGTACCTTAAACCCTGTTTAATTTACTAGTTCAGTTTTATTTTATTTTCTTCCGCAAATTTTTGTTTATCTTCCGCATTGTTAGGCTTACCTAGTCATAGGGACTAGGTGCCATCACGACATGTTCATGGAGGGTGAACTGGGGTCGTGACAATTATGATCTTCCCCCTTATCATCGTAAGAAAAGTAGGGTGGTGATCATTTGGTAGCGCTGGGAGAGCGGTCCATGGTTGATTTCTAGGGTTTATGTAAGAGTGAGAGGGATCGTTTGTACATTTTTTTATTAAAGATTGTGTATGGATGTGTGTATATCTATGTAGACTGCCAACCTAACAAAAATGCATATTTAACCATAAAGTTTAGTAAAATGCAGATTTGGACCAAATTAAAATCTATATTTTGCATATTTAATCCACTTGCGATGTTAATTTTGACACCAATACATGTGATGTACAATTACATTTTACTATGGTTCCATTAGTTTATTATATTTTTGTTCTTTATGTAACAGCCCGATTGGTCCTTTTACTTTTTAGAACCCTGTCACCCTAATAAAAATTTTTGCGGTTGCTTTAACTAATTTACGACCTGCGGGGATGATTGATTTGATATTTGGAAGAGTTTGGATTGAAATAGGCTGATTTGATTCCTTAAGATTTTCTTAAAAGGCTAAGTGTGATTTGGTCAACATTTTATGCAAACGGATCCAGATTTGTGTTTTGACGGTCCCGGAGGGTTTGTAAGAAAATATGGGACCTGGGCGTATGCCCGGAATCGAATTCTAAGGTCCCTAGACCGAGTTATGAATTTTTATTAGAAATTGTTAAACTAAAATTTCTATGGATTTAAAGAAATTTAATAATAATTGATCGTGCTGGTATCAGGCTCATATGCTGGTTCCGGAGCTCGGTATAAGTCCAATATAACATTTAAGACTTGCCCGAAAAATTTTGTGTCAATTCGAGTAGTATAAGTACGTTTCGGCACGTTAGAAGTTAATTGAAGAACTTAAAGTTCATAAGTTTGATTCAATAGGTTTTAGGGGGTGATTCTTAGATTTAGCGTTATTTTGGGCATTTCGAATGTTGAGCGTGTCCGATTCATGATTTCAAACCTGTCGGTATGTTCGAGCGGGGCCCGGGAGCCTCGAGCGTCAATCGGACAAGGCTCGAGTGAAGTTGGAAAATTTGGGATGAGTTGAAGCTTCAGGTTGCTGTCATAACCACACATGCGGTTGGTCAGCCGCAGGTGCGAGATCGCAGAAGCGGTCATCCTCTCGCAAATGCAGCCAAGCCAAGCCAAGCCCAAAGCGGTTGGGCAGAAGCGGTTGTGCAGAAGTGGCTTCAAGACCGCAAAAATGGTCCCAGCCTGCTTGGCCAATCCCGCAGATGCGTCCTCCCTCTCATAGAAGCGGGACCACAAATGAGGTCCCCTGACCATAGAAGCGGAAATCACTAAAGCAGTGAGCTTCATTTAATACGGGATTTAGTCATTTTATCCCATTTTGCACTCGTGTTTTGGGCGATTTTGGAGCTCTTGAGAGAAGATTTCCACCTAGAATCTTGAGGTGACATCCCCCTTATTTCTTAGCTTAATACTTGAATCTTGTGTAGATTAGCACACAAGGATTAAGGAAAAATCATGGGGTTAGAGCTAAACCTAGGGTTTTGATAAAACTTACATTTTACAATGGAATTGGTTATGAAATGAAGTAGAAATCGTATATTATTGATCCTTAAGTTATGTACGCACGCACTAGGTGATAAGAGTCCGTGCGTAGCTACTAATATGCTAAGTCCGGTAGTCTAGGACCCAAAAGTATGCTTTAAGTGATATTCTTGTAACCTTATATTTAATTTGGATTGTCTAAATCATGTTGATTATGCTAAATGAGACTAGAAATAGTAACAATATCTTTCTTGGTCTTTTTAAGCGAAGTTGATATTTCTTTGGGAAACTGCTCCCTAGATGTATATTCTTGTCTAATTGTTGTTGTGTTTAATAACTTTTGACCGCGTCACATATTTGATTCACGAGCGGGGTAATAGATGCATCTATGGTTCACGTTGGTCGACCCTCGGTAGTGCACAATTTACTTTTATGTGGGATCGGGCCGTACGACCTCGGCACTACTTGCGCATGCTATACTCAGTATTTTTTTTATGGATTGAGCTTTATTAATTGCCCTGAAATGTAAGAGGCCAACAGTGATATTATCCAGGAGAGAACCTGTTATTTCTTGCTATAAACTGTTAATTATTTGTACTATCCATGCTCACTATAATTCATTTCTCATATTATTTGACCTTAATAAGTGTCAAGTCGACCTCTCGTCTCTTCTTCTTCGAGATTTAAAAAGATACTTACTGGGTACATATTGTTTATGTACTCATCTACACTTCTGTACTCAATTGTAAAGGATCTGAGGCAGCTATATCTGGTTACCAGTCTTGTGCGCATTCTTGATCAGTGTCCGAGACTTTTACGGTGAGCTACTCCCTTCCTGTGCCGTTCAGTAGCATGATGGAGTCTCTCTTTATTTTGGCTATCTATTCTATTTCAGATAGTAGGATAGATTTATTTCCTTGTATATTCTACTAGTTGCCCGTAAACTTATGACACCAGGTCTCGACAAACACAGTGGTAGACTATTCTTTTGGGGTTGTATAACTATTTTTGTACATTGATAACTATCACATGCTTTTAAATTCAAATTTAGAAATTTCTGTACTTGTTTTTAGTAAAGTGAAAATGAGAATTTATTAGTACTTCCGCATTAGCTTGCCTGACAAGGGTGTTGGGCACCATCATGACCTATAATGTAGTTGGGTCATGACAACATGGTATCAGAGCACTAGGTTCTCGTAAATCTCACAAGTCATAGGCAAACCCAATAGAGTCTTGCGGGTCGGTACGGAGAAGTCTATATTTATCTTCGAGAGGCTATAGGGTGTTAGGAAACTACTCTTATTTCATTCCCTATTATGTAGTGGATTCTACACTAAATTTCTCTCTTCTATTCTCTTACAGATGGCGAGGACACACATGACAAATGTTCCAGACCCGAGAAGGGCTACTTCCCCCATTGCTAGATGCCGAGGCAGGGTCCGAGGGAGGGCACCGGCCGGAGGTAGGGGATGAGGGCGTCCCAGAGATGTCCTAGTAGCACCACCAGTAGATCCTGCGGGAGACGCTATCATTGAGGAGTAGGGCGAGGTGCCCGCAGCTGAGCCTACCCCGGCAAACTTTATGACAACATCGGGTTTCCAGGAGGTCATGTATCGTATGCTGCGGTTCATGGACACCATGACTCAAACTGGTTTATTTCCAGCGGATACAGATACATCACATGCAGGAGAGGGAGCACAGACCCCTACTGCTTAGGCTCCTGGTCATGCAACTGTAGTGTGTCAAACTCCGGGTGCACTACCCACAGATGGGGCTAAGCCAGTTGCTACAGTGATGCCCAAGCCTAGACCAGTTGCAGATGGTGACCCACATAAGTTATTGGATAGATGGCCTAGACTTCACCCTCCCATCTTCCAGGGGTGAGCGTCATGAGGATGACCAAGATTTCATTGATAAGTGCAGGGACAGACTGCGCAACATGATGATATTGGAGTCGCATGAGTTTGACTTTACTACTTTTCAGCTAGAGGGCAGGGCCCGTAGATAGTGGTTGTCTTATGTCCTTGGCATACTAGCAAGTTCTCCTCCCATAACTTGAGGTCAGTTCATACAGTTATTCTTGGATAGGTATATTCCACCCTTCCACCCTCTGAGAAGGAAGAGCTGCAGTATCAATTTGAGCAGCTTGAGCCGGGTCAGATGTCCGTGACAGATTATGAGGTGAGGTTTACTAAGTTGTCTCGCCATGCACTCATGATAATTCCCATAGATGCAGAGAGAGTGTGGAGACTTGTTGGGGGGTTGCACCCCGGTATTCGAGCTAGCATGGACCGAGAGGTAGAGATGGGAACTGAGTATCAGCTAGTGGTAGAGATTGCTGGCAAGATTGAGGGTTATCGCCAAAGTGGTAGAGAGAAGTTTCAGCAGGATAAGAGGGCCTGGTTTTCTGGAGAGTTCGGAGGTGCCCCAACTAAGGGTGGGGGCACTCCGGGAGGGGTCAGCCCAGCAGGCCACTGCATTTAGCACCCCCCCCCCCCCCGTTGTGCTCCAGTGAGGCCTTATTTTAGTGCAATGATGTAGAGTTCTCACAATCCACCAGCTATTCAGGGTTCCTCCAACGGGTATTTTGGTCATCAGGTTCCTTCCAGTGCTTACTTCAGTGCCATGCCAGAGAGTTCATATCGGCCACCAGCCATCCAGGGTTCTCCTAGTAGGTATTCTGGTCTCAAACTTTAGGCAGCAGGCTACAGTGCCAAGATTTTGCTACGAGTGTGGAGATCCGGGTCACATGAAAGAGGACCTGCCCTAGGCTTCGAGGCAAGGTAGTACAGCAGGCCCATCAGCCTAAAATTTTATCACCTGTTGACCAACCGTCTAGAGGTGGGGGAGACTGTTAGAGGCTATCCTAAAGGTGAAGTCCATATAGGGAGAGGTCAGCTAGCTACTACTCAGTCAGATGGAGGCCAGCCAGCCAATGCTCTAGTTAGATTTTATGCCCTTCCAGCTAGGCCAGATGCATTGACCTCAGATACCTTCATTACAGGTTTTATTTCCTATTGTGGTAAAGATGCTTCGATATTATTTGATCCAGGGTCCACCTATTCATATGTGTCATCTCTGTTTGCTCGCTTCCTGGGTATTTCTCCTGCGACCTTGGGCACTCATGTTCATGTGTCCACTTATGTAGGCGATACTGTGGTTGTGGATCGGATCTACCAGTCCTGTGTGGTCACATTCTGTGGTTTCGAGACTAGAGCAGACCTTTTGTTACATTATATGATTGAGTTTGAGGTCATCCTGGGCATGGATTGGTTATCTCCATATCACTCTATCCTAGATTGCCATGCCAAGACTGTTATGTTAGCAATGCCAGGGTCGCCAAGGTTGGAGTGGAACGGTTCCACCGTTGCTATATCTAGTCGGGTTATCTCTTTCCTGAAGGCTCGGCATATGGTCGAGAAGGTGTGTTTAACTTATCTGGCTTATGTTCGAGATACCACCGCAAAGTCTCCGATGATTGATTCAGTCCCAGTTACTTTCTGATGAATGTATTCATTCTCCCTTATGTATATTCGACTAAATACCCTCTTGTACATATTCATTTTACTTTCCGCATTTTCTTTCTTCTTTACTAGCTTCTTATTTCATTTTGATAGCTTCTTATTTTTAGTTTTTGTGTGCAATAAGCCTTTGGTTTTCCTAATGCCATGGTTCTTTCCATGGCATGCCACCGGATCGAGTAGTCTAGGAGTACATCGATGTGTTTCCTTCTAATTTTTCTGGCATGCCACCGGATCATGATATTGATTTCTGTATTGATTTGGCTCCAGGAACCCAAGCTATATCTATCCTACTGTACCGTATGGCTCCGAAAGAGTTGAAAGAGTTGAACATGACCGCACACTTTTGTGTTATGTGTGTTTGCTATGTGTTATGATATTATGTGAACAGGTTCTATACAGGTACAGGTACAAGTCGACTATGTGTGGAACATGACCGCACACTTCTTATGTATGCATAGGTAGTGTTCTCTATAAATATTGTACAGGTATAAGTCAAATGAACCTATTGAGAGGGGATTCATGGACAAGCGAAGTCGACTGCATATGTTTAGGGGGAGTCAAGTCGACTAATAAAGTATAGGGAATTCAATTGATGTTTACTTCTTTACACAGTATATTATTTTACCATCATCAAAAAGGGGGAGATTGTTAGATTTTAATGATGCAATTAATATACATGTGCAGGAACTCAAACAAGTAAAGAAGAACTGCCGAGATAATTCATAACGAACAAGGGAAGAATTCAATTGCAAAGATTTGCAAGGAAAGAAATAAATATTCAGTACCAAATCAGGATTAACTTCGTAAATCTGGGAAATCAAATCTTCTCTAACCAGCAGCAACATAATTAACGGAACCAGATTAATCAAGGCAGAAGATCAAGGATTAGTGGAGTTGAAATAATCACCGAAGAATAAAAGAAAATCTGGGAAGTGAACGTGTTTGGAAGATCCAACAATTAAGGAATATCTCACAAAGGAAAGAAGATCAAGTGGAGCCAAACGCTCTCTCCTTATTCTTGGAAAGAATTGATTCTTTCCGAGGATCAAATACCTTGGGTTGACAAGCCTCCACCATCCATTATAGTATAAATATTCCTATGTAAACCCTAGTCTTTTATACTTTGATCGAACCAAAATACTCTCATTAGTCTACTGCAAACAAGCATAGTAGTTTACTTAAATCTTCTGTGTAACAAGTCAGAGATAGAAAGAGGATACATAACTGGCGAGGCATTGTATCAAATGAGTGCTAGAAGAACTAAGTGATATTCATCACATCTGTACTCGAAAGAAATTCATGTGCTAGAAGAGAATTCCCTTGCAACCCAAGGGGACTGGATTAGGATTCATATTGAATCCAAACCAGTATAAAATCCCGGTATCTTTAATTCCTGCAAATTACTTTCTGCATTTTAATTATACCTGCTTACTTATTATATCTAGTCGACTACTCCAGTTATAAGTCAACTTGTAAGTGAATTATTTTAAATAGTTTGCAATTCACCCCCCTCTTGTACTTTTACATTCTTTATCATCCGGCCAAGACAAATGCGGTTGCAGATGCTTTAAGCAGGAAAGCATAGAGTATGGGTAGCATGGCATTCATTCCAGCAGAGGAGAGGTCACTAGCTTTGCACATTCAGTCCTTAGCTAATAGACTTGTAAGGTTGGATATTTCAGAGCCTAGCTGAGTTCTTGCGTGTGTTGTTGCTCAGTCTTTATTATTGGGGAAAATCAAGGCCCGCCAATTTGATGATCCACATCTGGTAGTTCTCAGAGAGACGGTGCTTCAGGGTAGTGCCAAGGAGGTTTCTATTGGTGAGGATGGTTTTTTACGACTCCAGGGTCACCTATGTGTTCCTAGTATTGATGTTATAAGGGAGAAGATACTAGAAGAGGCGAACAGTTTGCGGTATTCCATTCATCTGGGTGCGACGAAGATGTATCATGACTTGAGGTAGCATTATTAGTGGTGGAGGATGAATAAAGACATAGTAGAGTATGTCTCTAGGTGTTTGAATTGACAGCAGGTTAAGTATAAACACCAAAGGCCGGGTGGCCTACATCAACAGATGCCTATACTAGAGAGGAAGTGGGAGCGCATTATTATGGACTTCGTAGTTGGGTTGCCCCAGACTTTGCGGAAGTTTGATGTAGTGTGGGTCATTGTTGACAGGTTGATCAATTCGGTACACTTTATTCCAGTTGTGACTACTTGCACATAAGAGAGATTGGCTTAGAGTTACATTCGGGAGATAGTCCGGTTGCACGGTGTGCCTGTTTCCATCATATCAGATAGAAGCCCTCAGTTCACTTCCCATTTTTGAAAAGCTATTCAAAGTGAGTTGTGGAGCTTAACATACCATTTCATCTACAGACATACGGGCAGTCGGAGCGGACAGTTTAGATCCTGGAGGACATGCTTAGAGCATGTGTGATTGAATTTTGATGACAATGGGATCAGTTCTTCCCTTTGGCAGAGTTTGCTTACAACAACATCTACCAGTCTAGTATTGAGATGGCTCCATTTGAGGCTTTATTTGGGCGACGATGTCGTTCTCCTATCGGGTGGTTTGAGCCTGGTGAGGCTAAGTTGTATGGCACATACTTGGTGAAAGATGCCTTGGATAAGGTGAAGTTGATGTAGGAAAGTCTTCACACAGCTCAATCAAGATAGAAGAGTTATACGGATTAGAAGGCACGTGATGTATCATTCATGGTTGGCGAGAAGGTCCTCTTGAAAGTCTCACCAATGAAGGGTGTTATGAGTTCAGGAAGAAGGGGAAGCTGAGCCCAAGGTTTATGGGCACATTTGAGGTGTTGAGGCGAGTTGGGGAGGTTGCTTACGAGCATTCCTTACCCCCCCACCCCCCAGTTTATCGGGAGTTCATCCAGTTTTTCATGTGTCTATGCTTCGGAGTTATCATGCCGACTTGTCCCATGTGTTAGACTTATGTACTATTCAGCTGGATGAGAGTCTGAGTTATGAGGAGGAGCCAGTTGCCATTATTGATAGACAAGATCGCCAAATAAGATCCAAGAGGATTTAAACGCTGAAGGTCCAGTGGAAGGGCCAACCAGTCGAGAAGGCGACCTGGGAGTCCGAAGAGGACATACGGGGTAGATATCCACATTTATTTAGCACCTCAGATACTTTTCTATGCCCGTTTGAGGACAAACCGTTGTTTAAGAGGTAGAGAATGTAACAACCCGACTGGTCATTTTGCTTTTGAGAACCCCGTCCCCCTAAATAAAACTTCCCGCGCTTGCTTTAACTAATTTACAACCTGCAGAGATGATTGGTTCGGGATTTGGAAAAGCTTGGGTTGAAATAGGCTCATTTGATTCCCTAAGATTTTTTTAAAAGGCTAAGTTTGACTTTGGCCAACAATTTTTTAGCAAACGGACCCGGATTTGTGTTTTGATGGTCCTAGAGGATTCGTAGGAAAATATGGGACCTGGGCGTATTCCCAGAATCGAATTTCGAGGTCCCTATCCCCAGTAATGAATTTTTATTAGAAATTGTTAAACTGAAAATTCTATGGATTTAAAGAAATTACATAATGATTGATCGCATTGGTATTGGGATCGTATGTTGGTTTCGAATCCCGGTATAGGTCGAATATAACATTTAGGACTTGCCCGCGAAATTTGGTGTCAATCCGAGTAGTATAAGTACATTTCGTCACGTTAGAAGTGAATTGAAGAACTTGAAATTCATATGTTTGATTCAATTGGTTTTAGGGGGTGATTCTTAGATTTAGCGTTGTTTCGGGCATTCCGAAGGCTCGAGCGTGTCCGCCACATGATTTCAAACTTGTCGGTATGTTCGGGCAGGGCCCGAAAGCCACGAGCGTCAATCGGACGAGGCTCGAGTGAAGTTGGAATATTTGGGATGAGCTGAAGCTTCAGGTTGTTGTCATAACCGCACCTGCGGTTGGTCAGCCACAGGTACGAGACCGTAGAAGCGGTCATCCTCTCGTAGATGCAGCCAAGGTAGGGCAAGTCCAAAGCCGTAGAAGCGGCCCCAAAGCCACATGAATTGGCTGCACAAAAGTGGCTTCAAGACCGCAGAAGCGGTCCCAGCCCGCTTGGCCAATCTCGCAGATGCGCCCTCCCTCACGCAGAAGCGGGACCGTAAATGTGGTGCCTTGACCGAAGAAGCGGAAATCACTGAAGTAGTGAGCTTCATTTAATACAGGCTCCGGCCATTTTTGCCTATTTGGCACTCGTGTTTTGGGCGATTTTGGAGCTCTTGAGAGAATATTTCCACCTAGCATCTTGAGGTGAGTTCACCCCCCTTATTTCTAAGGTTAATACTTGAATCTTGGGTAGATTAACACACAAGATTAAGGAAAAATTATGGAGTTAGAGAAAAACCTAGGGTTTTGATAAAACATAGATTTTTCCACGGAATTGGTTATGAAATGAAGTAGAAATCATATATTATTGATCCTTAGGTTATAAAGAACAACTTTCTTCTAAAAATTTCAAAATCCGAGCATGTTGACCCGGGGTCAGATTTTAGGAAACTTGTGTTTAAGGTTGGAAAATTGCTTAAATAATTAGAATGCGATTTTGTGAGCTTGTATTGACTAGTTCCTATCTCGTTTATCTAGTTTTGGATCTTCCGATCTAAATTGAGGGTTTGAGCTCGTTCTTGGTATTGGAAGTGCATTTTGGATCGAGGTGAGTCTCCTATCTAACCTTGTAAGAGGAAATTATTCCTATAGGTGATATAATCAAATAATTTTCCATTAAATGCGGGGACTACGTACGCACTAGGTGACGAGAGTCCGTCCGTAGCTACTAATATGCTAAGTCCGGGTAGTCTAGGACCAAAAAGCATGCTTTATGTGATATTCTTGTAACCTTATATTTAATTTGGATTATCTAAATCATATTCATTATGGTAAATGAGACTATTA
Source organism: Nicotiana glauca (assembly GCA_026770625.1). Lineage (NCBI taxonomy): Eukaryota > Viridiplantae > Streptophyta > Magnoliopsida > Solanales > Solanaceae > Nicotiana > Nicotiana glauca. Next base: position 75,150 of record MU749352.1, on the reverse strand, counting down.
AGAGGAACATTATCTTTCTTGGCCTTTTTAAGAGAAGTTGATATTTCTATGAGAAACTGCTCCCCAAATGTATATTCTTGTCTACTCGTTATTGGGTTTAATTACTTTTGACCGCATCGCATGTTTGATTAGTGAGCGGGGTAATAGATACATCTACGGTTCATACCGTTCAATCCTCGTCAGTGCATAATTTACTTTTTATGTTGGATCGGGCCGTGCGACCTCGGCACTACTTGCGCATGCTTTACTCAGTATTTTTCTGTGGATTGAGCTTTGTTAATTGCCCTGAAATGTAAGTGGCAAACTGTGATATTATCCACGAGAGGACCTGTTATTTCTTGCTATAAACTGTTAATTATTTGTACTATCCATACTCAGTATAATTCATTTCTCATATTATTTGACCCTAGTAAGTGTCAAGTCGACCTCTCGTCTCTACTTTTTCGAGATTAGACAGGATACTTACTGGGTACATATTGTTTATGTATTCATACTACACTTCTGTACTTAATTGTATAGGATCTGAGGCAAGTACATCTTGTTACCAGTCTGGTGCGCATTCTTGCTCAGTGTCCGAGACTTCCACGGTGAGCTGCTCCTTCCTGTGTTGTTCAGCTGCATGATGGAGTCTCTCTTTATTTCGGCTGTCTATTCTATTTTATATAGTAGGATAGATTTATTTCCTTGTATATTCTACTTGTTGCACGTAATCTTGTGACACCGGGTCTTAGCAAACACAGTGGTAGACTATTCTTTTTGGGGTTGTATAACTATTTTTTTACATTGATAACTATCACATGCTTTTAACTTCAAATTTAGAAATTTCTATACTTGTTTTTAGTAAAGTGAAAATAAGAACTTATTAGTACTTCCACGTTGGCTTGCCTGACAAGTGTGTTGGGCGCCATCATAACCTATAATGGAGTTGGATCATGACACTTTATAGTTATATTGAACGTCTATATATATATATATATATATATATATAAGGCAATATACAATAATATTCATTAAGGTCATACGTGTTGGCCACTAATTATTTGCGACTATTACTATTTCATTTACTATGATTCCACTAGTAATTATATTTTTGCTCTTTATAGTTATATTGAATATCAATACATATTGTAGCAAATATATAATCTCATTCATTAAGGTCATATATAATTTCATTCATTAAGGTCATACGCGTCGGCTGCTAATTATTCATAGCGACCATTGCTATTCTATTTACTATGATTCCACTAGTTAATTATATTTTTGCTTTTTATAGTTATATTGAACGTCTATATATATATAGTATCCAATATAGAATTTCATTCATTAAGTTGTTATATAATTTCATTCACTAAGGTCATACATGTCGGTCACTAATTATTCATAGCAACCATTACTATTCCATTTACTATGGTTCCACTAGTTAATTATATTTTTTCCCTTTATAGATATATTGAACGTCTATACATATAGTAGCCAATATATAATTTCATTCATTAAGGTCATACGTATTGGATAGTAATTATTCATAGCAACTTTAATTCCATTTACTAAGGTTGTAATGTTAATTTCATTGTTGCGCTTTATAGTTTTATTGACCATCTATATATATGGCAGCCAATGTATAATTTCATTCGTTAAGGTCATACGTATCGGCCACTAGTTATTCATAGCAACAAAATTCTTGGCCAGTATTTTTACAATATTATTGTAGAATATCAATATACTATATTTTATTGGTTAATCTTAATTATAATCATCATACCTAATTATATTATACTAAAATTATATTACATGGCATTTTTTACCTCTCACATAAAAACTTTTCTATTATGTTTTTGATCCAATTCCAAGTAAATGAATCAATTCAATGGGAAGTCAACCATTGGATTAATGCGGTAAGTAATGAAAATTTAAGAAGTTGCAAAAAAAATTCAATGCAGACCCGATAAGTCATCTCATTCATTTCAAAATATCATTTTGGGTGTTTTATATTATTTTAGAAAAAAATTATGAAAAATGCCTCCTTCTAAAGCCAAAATATTTCTATGAGTGATATGAAATCAAACATATATGTCGTGAAAAGAATGTGATAAAGGAAAAACATGATAAAAATATTTGACTAAAATTTGAAATAAAATATTTTGAGGTAAACAAAGGGACTCTTAAAGTAAGAATTGGAGGGAGGGAAAACGTTTTTGACTCTCTCTTTCTCTCTCTCATATATATATATATATATATATATATATATATATAAACATAAGTTAACCTACATTTTCTACTCTACAAACATCGCAAATACTCTAAATATGAATGCTAACGGATGGATTGAAGAGGAATTATATCCATGGTTTAGGATAAACGTGCCCAGATCATACATCAAGCGCGATCATATGGTAAATTTAATTTTTTTCTCTTATTAGTTAACATGATATGATTTTTACCCTATCTTTCTATTACGTTTGTGCGGTACCTTTCAAAGAGTATCTGTCAATATCTTCCTCCTAGTACGGTTAAGACATTACTACGATGTAAAGGGAAGAAGTGGAATGTGACTCTAACAGGTGTTGTTCGAAGAAGACTCGTTAAGAGGTGGAAATAATTTTTGTTGTCGACAACAATCTGAAGAAAGGGAGAGTTCTTCTTTTTTAACTTGTAGAGGCTACATCAAGTGCTGTGATATTCGCTCTTGAAGTGCTAGGATAGGAACATCTAAAGCTTAGTTTTTCATGTAGTGATTGTGTTCTACCCTTGTCATTAAAATATTTATGGATTACTATGATTTTCTTATAATATCGTATGTTATTGTTTCTCGTATTATTACTGTTGATAACTAATTTTTCCCTCATATATTTTTAAAATGCATATATACTTTCAAAATAGTGCATGAGCATCAAAAATAATTTTATGATGAGTTATTAATTAATTTTTTATCATTTATATTTATATTAAGCTTTAACCATTTTATGCATAATTATATTTGTATCTTTAAGCTATAATTGCAATAATTTTGCGATAATAGCAGGTATATGCATAATTATATTATTTACACGAAAAAGATATTTTATATTTTTATAATATTAAGTAATTATTTTAAACCATTTTTATGCATAAAATTATTTTTATCATTTATTAACTATTTTTTACAAATCATTTTATCAATTAATTGGGTATTTTACAAATAGTCTCGTTTAAATTGGTTTAATTTCGGACCTGGCCCAAAATACTACCCTATCCCAATTAAATAACCCTGATCTACAACCTATAGCCCAACTTCCTACTAACCCACCTAACCCCGGATTGAATCCTAGCTGTTGATCTCAGAGATCAATGGTCCAGGATGTTATTTCCTTTTTAATGAACCCCTAACCCCTTAAACCTTACTCACTTCCCATAACTCCCAGCCCCTGTTTCCCTTCCCTCGTCGTTTTTTTCGAAAACTCTCCCCTAACCCTAGCCGCCATTATCTGAACCCTTCAATCCATGGAGGTTTCCCATCGATCTTAGTCCCCATCCGGCCTCATACCTCTACTGGTTGTTCAATTTCTTTGTTGTTTGATGGAATCTCAAGGAGATTCGAACAAGACTCGGTCCAAACCTTTCATTTTTTTGATGAACCTCCTGTGTTCATCTCTATGTTTGTGAGTATTGTTTATCTTCATGTTTATGGCTTAAACCTCTGGCTCCAAACTGGATTTTTGTCTCACCTCTGTCATTTTTTTAAAACCGTAGTCACTTTCTACTCAATGTCACACCTCCTTTTTTACACACCTAACCCGAAGGGTAAACGTATAATGGAGTTTTTTCATTTAAAGTGACATTATTCGAAATAGGATTATTTATTTATTTTTAGAGTCGCCACTTGGGATAGGATTGGATTTTGGTGTCCCAAGTCACCGGTTTAACTTAAATCCCAAATCGAGAAAAATCTTCGACTTCCCAATTGGAGTTTGCGAACCAGAAATTCTGTTGACCCGAGGGAAGGTGTTAGGCACCCCCGGATCCCGTGGTTCTAGCACGGTCGCTTAAATTCTTATAACTGGCTAAAAATCTGATTTTAATACATGTTTTAACTTATGTGCTTTTTAACTTTAAATCGCTTTTATTATTAGTTTTAAAAAGAATTGCAACGTCATGAAAACGCTTCTCGAACCACGTCACATTAATGCACCCGCAGTTTTTGACACATTCCGACTTCGTTGTGATTTGGATTTGGGTCACATAAATATACACCCGGGTTTAGGAAAGTAATATTATTTAATAACGCGCTTAAAGCGACTAACGCGTTGTTACTTTGCGAGGGCCATGAAAAATTTGCTAAATGGCACGCCTCGGATTCTAAAGAGTTAAAATTAATTAAGTGAGGGCCATGGGTTTTGGAATTTATTCAACATGGTACACCTCGATTTTAATTTTAAGGAAAATTCAAACTAAAGAATCAACAAAACTTTGCATCTTATTTGCGACTAAATTGTAAAGAACTACTAGTAGCTAGTATATTTCTTGAAGTAGAAAAGAAAACACTTAATTAATGTTCTAACTTCTAACTGATATACAGATGCCTTAACTAACTGGCCATAACCAAAAGTGTATTGCATCTTCTCATTCATCTAATTACGTATAATCCAATGAAGTTAACAAACAATATTACTTTAACCCATGTCTTGTAAATCCTCCTTTGAAAAAGAATAACATTCTGAAACTTGAAAATCAAAAGCATATGGAAACTAAGATGCATTAGGATTTATCACTACATGTTCATATCATTTCAAAACAAGATATTCTAGGCATACTAACTCTACCAATGCTGCATTTTTCTAATTATTAACAAACCAACCATATTCAAAACAAACATAAAGAACAAAAGGGGAAACTAACAAACCATATTCAAACAGTTCACTAAGAAAATTAATACATAAGTAGCATGTGGCAAAGTATTAAGAGGGCTAAAAGATTTTGGAAATACTTATCAGTTACGTTGCATTTCAATTTCCCGGATCAGAAAAGAGGGGCCAGCTTCAGCTAACTGCGTATCCAAGAATCTCGCCAACAATATCATGCGCTCAAGTGCGGAGTACCAGCTTTCAACATTCTCAAGATCTACTCACGCCATTCATCACTAGGCGACTCAATGGACATAGAATACGGTAATATCTATTACAAAGACTCCACAGTTGTCAAGACCTTTGGGAAGTGTTCCCTCCATCTATACTTCATCAATCACGAAGGCCATTTAATCTCTGTAAGCTAGAGGTGATTTTTTGCTCTTCCTCAATTCCTTTACACACGTGAGATAATAGCAAAACTAGACCTCACCAGAACATAATCTAAAAGAGTCCAGTATTAGGCCCTTTGATAATAGTAGCTCCAGCAATGTTCGACACGCCAAATATGTATTCCAATTCCACCAACAACAATAATAGAGTGTGTAGCTACTCCACAAACTTCAGCTAAAATCATTAGCCAAAAAATGAAGAGGCCAACGGAAGAGGTTAACAGTGTTGGTACAGCAGCAACTACCGGGCTTGTGAAAGCCACAAACTTCTAAACAACAAACAAAAACTGAGACCAAAATTCTTTCAAGTCAATGAATTTACATTGCTTTTTATTTTGACTAATCAACCCATGAAAACTAAAATTGAAAACAAGTTGAAATTGGAACCTTTTTAATAACAGCTCAACGGTTACAACGATTCACAGAGAACGAGTTCGAGCAAAATTGCAACAAAATCCACGAACTAGCAACAATAATGAAACGAAGCAGCAGCAAAATCCAGCAGCAATTTTGAGTTCAAATGACTCTCTGAAAACTCACAAAATGCAGAATGAATACAACTTTTGAAACAAACTACAGCTTGTGGATTGTTTTAATTATGAAATTCGCTTCAGATTCCACTCTTTTCCTTCGTCTTTTCAGAGCTTTTTATCTTAGATTTTTTTCGAGCTTATTTGTTTTCTTTTCAGAGGTATATTAGTGTGTGTGTAAGAATCTATAAGAGAAAAGTGAATGAGATGAATTTTGGGAGGGCAGTGAATAACAGGGGACGCTGCGCTAGGTCTAGGAGTGAGGATAAGTGGAGGAGAGTGTGTGCAGATGAGTGAATCCATTGAGAATGGAGAAGAAGGAGATGGGAAATAGCTGGGATGAAAAAGGGGGATGGGTCACGCTTTTCGCATCTCTAGCTGCCATCCTTAGGGATCCGATGTTGGGTTCTTTTAATGGGGAAGGGATTGGGCTGGTTCGGGTCAGGCCTGATTTTGGGCTGGGTAAGTAAAAGGAAAATTGGGCTCTTTTAAGGAATTGACCCAGACGAACTATTTTAAAACAACACGACCCAAAATATACTTCTTCCTATTTTCCTTTTCTTTAATTAAAAATCCTAAAATTAAAATCCTAAATTATCTAAAAATATGAAATTACACCAATTATAAAAATTATAAAAGCTAATTAATCCTAAATTAATGGAGAAAAATCTATAAAATCAAAAAGTGTAAAAATGAAGCATTTTTGTAATTTTTAATTTTTATAGAAACAAGTAACTATCGATTAATCATAAAAATATAAAAGTAAGGCCTAAACACCGTGCGTGATATGAAAATCTACAAAATTCCTAAAAATGGTAAATAAGTAAGAAAAAAAATCTATTTTTGTGATTTTTATCGGAGTATTTTATATAGGGCAAAAATCATGTGCTTACACTCGAGTCTGTTCAGATCTCTATAGATTTGAGATGGTTTTGAGTTTATCTGATATTTCTCTTTAAAAATCTTCTATTTTTCTTGTTATTAACTGATTTTATCTTTTCACTAAAGCTAGGGTTTCATCTTTACGTTTCTGCAAATTTTTTCTAAAGAGTTTGAGTGTTTTAACTCCGGTTCTCTTTGTTTGCTCAACTAGTTTTCATATCTATGTTCTAATCCCTAGTGTTTCTAATCATTTCACTATTTGTTCTGGTATTTGCCTGTTATTCTTTGGCCCTGTCAATTAACATGGATTAACTAATAATATTTGCCTAATTAGGGTTTGAAATTATATATTCTGTTGAAATTGGTATTTCTTTGCGATTTTACTTATTTTTCCTTATTTGTGACTCATAATTGGTACTACTTGCCTTAATTAGGTTACTAGCGTGATTTCTGGGATTTAATTGTTTTAACCGGTCCATTAATGATTTTTTTTTATTTGGATACCTTATTAAACCTCAAACTTGGTTATTAATTGATTCTTCCTAATTTAAGGGGTCTTTCCCGGATTCTGTTGTGTTAATTAATTAGGTCTAGCCCTAATTAACAGGTTTATTTATTTGCATGCCTTATTTGTGAACTCTTAACTTTCTCTACCTTATTTGTTTTACTTTGCTGAATGCTATATAAACCTCCCCATTCTGGTTTTTTAGAACACACGAAAAACACACAGAATGATACAGAAAGAAACATCTACACGCACATAAACTCTTACTCACACACTCATAACTGTCATTCTTTCTGTTACTTCTATTTGCTATTCAGTCTAGCCGGCTGAAAGCCAAGGCTAGACTCTTGGATTCCACTTGCCTTCACCTTCCTGTTTGCTACCTTTTAACTGTTATGCCTCAATTTCTGTTATCATGCTCTCCTCTATATCATATGTAGTCAGTTCAATATAAATTTCAACATGATTTTGTTTCCTCTATGTTCCTGTTTATTACTCTCTTAACTAGCATGACTTAATTCCTGTTAAGTTATCCCATTTGTTTATCGTGAAAATGGTAATAACAACTTAAATTTTTATGGGACTCTAAAAATATGTGATCTATTTTTATGCTAGTTGTTTAAGAAGATGATGCTATATGTATGAAGTTTAGAGACAAAGTGCAAGCTAAAACAAAGTTATAAGCAAATCGGTGAGCTAGCCAATCGGGATCTCGGATCGACCGATATGGAGCCTCAAGGATGATTCCTGGGTACGGGCTCAAGCTATTAAGGGTAATCTGGGAAGGGCTAATAGTTATAAAATGATCATCGAAGGCTCTTTATGGCCAATGATAAACAATAAATGAAGAACATGTATGGAGATAATAAATAAGAGCAATAATATCGAGAGAGAATGTTAGAGAGAAAAGAGAGAGAGGACTTGTATATTTCGTGTGAAGTAGTTGGAATAACAGACCCTTACAAAGTGTCAAAGACCCTCTTTACATAGGAAGAGGAACCCTAACATAGTACAAAAACCATTAATTACAAAGATAGGTTGATGGGAAAACTATATGACACCAGGCTCTACCAGTACTAGTTTCATGCCTTGGGAACTCCCCATCCCCAGCATCGTCATTAAGTCGGGTGTCAGCGAACCTCGAGGGAGAGAGCTTGACCGTGGCCTCGTAGCCTTGAGGTCTTGGGATGATTTCCTGAAATGCCTTAATGATGAGAAATTGGACCCTCCGATTTTGCCGATATACAGATAGTCTCCACGTTTCCTGAACGAAATGATAGGAAACAATTTTGAGCCTCCGTTCTGAAGGCATCATCACCATGACATCAGCCTATAAGAACACTAAATGCCATGCCCCAGAAAACCATGCAAGGGTCACCATCAAACGCGACTATCGAGGAAGCCACAAACCGCATTGACTCGTCCTTTTTGTTGCCCATGCAGTTCCTATAAGTATATCAACTATATGATAATCCTTATTTTCCCAGAGTATACAAATTTGAGAGTCCAAACCCATTTTCTTTTACACTCCTCCATCTTAATTTCTTAGAGAAAATTTTACCATCATAATTTCCAGAACTTCCAGGATAGTTCCTTGACGGAACGAAGTTGCCTCTTCATCTCGGTCGTCTAAGGAGAAAGCAAAAATGATACCCACTCTAGGGCAATGTAATTCCCCCGATATCGATATATCGAATGATTATACCACTGATAAAATCCCTTCTACACCGGGTCGATGCAAGAAGATGTTCCGGTATGTCAGTGTTGTGACCAATGTAGGGACGGTAAAAAGGGACTGCTGATGGAGGGAGACAGTGGAGGTGGAAATTCCTAATTCTAACGGGAACATAACGGACTGCAAAACTGGTTTCCTACATGTATATACTTACCCCTTTACCTTGGGTTTGGCCAATCCTTCTGGGTCCCCTCCCCTAAAGATAGATTCGGTCATCCTCGATTTTTGTGATAAATATCAGGTAAGGCTCGGTCAAATCTATCCCTCTTTTTGGAGAATAATGTCGATGCTCTGTTACTTCACTGGTGAGGTTGGGGACAAGACATTCACCCTCAATTATTTGATCAAGATGTACAACCCCCGATTCTATCGAGGCTTGATTAGGCTTCATCATCGATCCAAAAAATCATTTTTCTCAAGCACAGACATGGAGAAAACCAGGGTGGATGAGTAGGTTTTCCGGGTTAAAAGCTCGAACATCATTCCGCCAAGAGGATGCCTTTTCCAGAGAGGTGGAACACGTACCGTAAGCATTTTTCCCTTCGGATATGTTTTTTGATCTCATTTCCTTTCTTTCAAAAAAGATGACCTCTTTTTTGCAGCTACCGCTTTGTATTCTGAAGCGATCTTGGATCTGCCGAGGTGGATTGAAAGGTTGGACAACAAGTTTCCATATTTTGCCCGATCTTGGACCGACTTGGCCAAGGCGATGTAGGTGGCCAAGAACCATGGTAAAGTTTCTCATACCGCCTACGTCTTGGCCTTATGCTTTTTCCTATACCTACTTATGCTGATAAGTTATGCACTCGCAGGCCTTGGTGAGAATATATTGATGAGACCGCCTCCTGGTGGAGAGATGGCAGTTTTAGAGCCTGCCTAGGGAAAGAAGAAGAGTGGTAAGGAGGCTGCCGATCCTTCTGTGGCAAAGAAACCCAAGTCACTCGAGTATTGAGCCGCTACTAGGATCTCGGCTTCAACTTCTAGAGCAAGTCCCAACACCGAGGATGAGGATGATGATGGGTTCCAGTTGGCACTGAGGACGAGGTAGAGCGCGGGAGCATCGCAGGGCTTCGACCGAAGGCTGCTAAACCCAGAATGACCAACTCATGTCGATCCCATAGATTGGAGATCCTCGATGAGGGTGTCAATGTGGTCTCAAGTCCCATGACCAGGTCGTGCTTGATTTTTGTTGGGGATATCGGATTACCTTAGCGCAGGCTTACCCTTTACTTTAGAAACTAGCGCAGATAATAAGATACTTTGCCGACAACATTGAGATTGAGTTTACCCTCAGCCATCTTGTGAGGTTAGATCAGCCACTGTGCTATCGGGGTTTGATCACTCTGCAACATTTATCCACTCGAGCTCATGCCATTAACAACAAAGAGGACAAGGACTATGGATGGATGAATCGATTCGTTCGAGTTCGAACAACCGATATCATTCCTGGAGAGTTTCTACCTTTTCCTGAGAAATGGAACTTAACACATAAGTGTCGCACCTGTATTTTCATTATTTTGATTAGAGGCGGGATCCGTAATGATATCTTTCTGTTCCATTTTGTAACAACTCGTTGGTTGCCGAATGATGTCCCTAATTTGGCAGAGTGGTCTCGTAAGCTGGCAGCTTGCTCGATCTATGATACGCGCAGGTGGCGAGTTCTGTCCAAAGGGAGGTAGGAGGTGAAGCATCATGGTAAGCGTCTGGTGGCTTGTTTCCCAAAAATGGTGCTTTTCTTTTTAGTGTACTAACTTAGCCACCGCAGGTATCGGAGATTTTTCCAAAATGAGGTTGTGCCCTCTAGGAGAGGAGGAGAGATTCCCGACCTCAATGTTGAGGATCGATGCTCAATGGAAAGGGCCCTCGGTGTATGAGGGGGCTTGCAGTAGGGCGACTCCTTCTCGGCAGTTTAAAAGGAGCGATCCAACCGATCATCTAGCCTCGATTTTTGGAAGAATATTCCCCGTTTCTGCTGAGGGTATTTCAAAAGGCGAAGAGAATATGGTGCTCCCTTCTTTCCTACCAAAGGCGCTTTGGGGGGACAATAAGCCATATGACATTGGCTCAGCCTTTGGTAAGGCTAAGCGGCTCGGCTTTATGGTATGCTTTGATAATTGTTGTAAGATAATTTCAGCCCCTCGCTCTTCATTTTTCCTTGAATTTTCTATCGCAGGACTTTGACAAGCTCAAGTCCGAGCTGCTCCACTGTGAGGCCAAACTGCTAGAAGCTTTGAATAGGGAGAAATCACTTTATCTTCTTTGCGCAAAAAAGGAAAGCATACTAGTTTCCCTGCGGTGTGAAGTAGATCGAATTCGGAGAAGCGAGAGCTACCTCAAAAAATAGGTATCGCATACTTCATTCTGGCTTGCATCCCTCTTTTTATCTTTGTCGATTAATATTTTGATATTTTAGTTGGAGAGCAAGGCGGAGGACTAGAAACAGTTTTGGGGTAAATTTTTCCGGGACAAACGTGAGTTTAACGAGCTGCAGGCGCATGTACATACTAGAGTTGCGGCCAAAGAGAGTTCTCTAGCCATGGTTTTTGCTCTTGAGGTACAAATCCGGACCGTTCGTGCTAATGAGTTTGCACGAGCAAATATGATCGCAAGGCTTTTGCCCGAGCTCTCGAAGGAGAAGTCTAAAATGGTGAATGTCCGGGCTGAGGTTGTGATGAGCATCACCAAGGCGGACTAGAAAGGGGCGGCCTATTCAAAGAGCATTGCTCTTGCTAAAGTTGAACTGAGGAGAGCCCTCGATCGTGTTAGTAGTAGAAAGGAGTATGCAAAATGCAAATCTCAGAGGGAAACTCTCGAGGAGATTCATTCCAGGGTATTTGATCTCTTAGAAGAGATCGAGCAAGCCAAGGGGGAGGAGTATGATGCCAAGTTCCTTCTCTCTGATGCTGAAGATGGCGAGGAAGGGGCCGCCAGGCCATAGTCCCCGAGGGGGGATGTTTATTTCCTTCTTTGTTCTTGTGTATATAGCTTTCACAATATGTTGTAAACAGAGCTTGTATTCTATCACCTGTATGTATAAGGGGGAAACCCCACAATTTGTATCTTTTGTATTTCTGTTTGTCAAGAGTTTAAACTAGTCAATTTGACCTTTGAGCTAGTAAGAATCATTAGATTCGTGATACGACCCTGAGTCTCGTTAGGCTGGAGACAACGGCTCTTACACTTTGCCCTTGGGCATATACATTTTAACTATTTTGGGTGTAGTCTCCGAGTCGGGTTTTGATTCGAGCTCAATCGATCCTCAAGTTTTGTTTTTGTATGGGCTGGCGACAATGAATTTCATGCCTTGGGTTGAAGTGACCTTTAGGTGTGTGGCCCTGAGGCTCGTTAGGCTGGAGACAATGGCTCTTATGCTTTGCCCTTAGACATATGTAGTTAACTATTTTGGGTTCTGTCTCCAAATCGGGTTACGACTAGAGCTCAATTGACCCTCAAGTTTTCAAATGAGCTGGCGACAATGGCTCTTACGCTTTGGGCCGATGCAGCCTTTTATTTAAGCTGGCGATAATGGCTCTTACGCTTTAGGCCGATGCGGCCTTTTATATAAGGCAGCGACAATGACTCTTATGCTTTGGGTCAAAATGACCTTTTGTTCGCTTTATTTCCCCTTGTTAAGGTCTTTTTGAAGTAATTTTCATTTGACCCATCATCGGTTCGGGAAGAACCTCGATTTCAAGTCATTTTTTGGCAATAGTCGAGCACCTCGTAATGTTTGGCTCGAAGGATGAGTATCTCGAATCCAGTGATGTGGAGCTAATGTGGTCAAAGCTCTTTTGCCTTTGTCGAGGGTGGCCTATTTAACCGGTTCTTTTCGACGTAGTTTCAAAGTAATGGCATATGATTTTGTAGTGACTGTCAGGTGTCCCCAAGTCGCGTTAGTTTGGCTAGTACATCCGAATAACTGTAGTTATTTGTGCTTGGCTTGAGCCATTTTTGGTCCCGAGTGTAGTAGTTTAGGCTTCTATATCGAGGGTATGCCTTTTCAGGGATCTTACAAATTTGAAATATAGCCTAATTTTCGGGATCGGGTTTATGCTTGTAGTGAGGTCTTACAAAATTTTCATGCCTTTGAAGTCTTACAGTTTTGTTGATACTTAGTACAAGTATGATTCGTGCATTTCTTGAGGTCTTACATTTTTTGTTGATACTTGGCACAAGTATGATTCATGCCTTGGTTGAGGTCTTATAGTTTTTGTTGATACTTCGTACAAGTATTGATTCATGCCTTGCTTGGGGTCTTACAGTTTTTGTTGATAGTTGGTACAAGTATGATTCATGCCTTGCTTGAGGTCTTACAATTTTTGTTGTCACCTTATGTAGGTCTTACGAGATCAAGTCTGCCCGCTCGGGGTCTTATGGCCTCATGTTTTTTGATGAATGGCGACATTCTCTAAGTCATTGAGTTTATTTTGGCTCGGGACTCGTTACTCGTGGGCTCAAAATTTTGAGGGCTTACGATTTCGGAGATTCCGACCCTAAGGTCATTTGGTTTTTGAGTTTTGGAGTTTCGACCCTGAGGTCATGCGGATACTGAATTATAGACGCCAATATCTGAGTATTCGGGGTGTTCTCAATGGAGGTATCTTTATTGCGAAAATGCTGCATTTCCTTTGGAGTATGAGATGCTTTGGAAAAGATATTCTTTGATTACTTGACATAAGTACATGTGTCTCTGCCATCGAGGGCCCGGCTATGCGGACACGGTTCATTCGACTGTTTGGCCCGATACATCATTTTACTATAGGGACTCTGGGGGGATGCCTCCAATTTTTGGGGTTGATTGCAAAGGAAGCATCTAATACTTGTTGATTCTTCCTTAGGTAGCGCGTGGATATTGCCTCATTAAAAACCTTACCGAAAAAACCTTCTTTGGGATAAAAACTCGGTCGAAGGAAAAAAATGCAACGGACATTTCGAAACCTTAAGGTCTTCAAGTTGGGTCGGCATCTCGATTTCTTTGGTCGGGGGCCTACACAAATTTATTGTGAAATATAAAATAAAAAACGGGAGATGATTATACCTTAGTGGCGATGGCGCTTTTAGATTCTGGCATTTGTTTGGTAGACGTGATGTAGTCTTTTATTTGAATACAGCCGAGCGTGTGACTTAAAAGATCATGTGTATGACATGTTGCGGTTCGTCTGCTTTGTTCTTTTTGGTTGTTTCTCTTTTTCGGGACTAAATTTTAGCTCGGTCGCTGAGGAATTCCCGAAGGTGACCATTGTCGAGTAGCCGGGCCACTTCCTCCCGGAATTGCCGGCAATTCTCGGTCCTATGTCCGTGCATGTAGTGGAACTCACATACTAAGTTATATTTCCTTTGTGAAGCATCCGACTATACAGGCCTAGGCCATTTCGCATCCCTGATTTTGTTGATGGCAAACATGATGTTCGATACGTCAATGTTGAAGTTGTATTCTAACAAGCAAGATGCCTTAATTGGCCCCGCATTTCTATCGAACATGGCTTTGTTGAAGGGCCCCTGAGGATTCTATCCTCGGTCCATCGATCGATCATTGCAAGGCGGGTTGCATCTCGGGGCATTCCTCCTATCTTCGGTGTATGCCTGTTACCTTTCTTTGTTTGGCTTTGGCTTTTTTGATAAGAGCCTACTTGGGTATACTGAGCCCGAGGGGGCTCCCAGCTGGTCATCCTTGACCCTTATCTTTGACTGGTATCGGTTGTGGAGGTCCGACTAAGTTACGGCAGGATATTCGATCAAATTCTCTTTTAGTTGCCTTAAAGTTGCTGAGCTCCGCTCATTCAGGACTTGGGTGAAGGCCTGCACCGCCCAGTCGTCGGATACCAGTAGTAGTTCCATTCATTCCGTTTGGAAGCGAGATACGAACTCTCGTAGCATTTCATTCTCCCTCTGCTTGATCTTGAACACGTCGGATTTCCTCGTTGCTATTTTGATATGCCTTTATGAAGGAGTCTGCTAGTATGGCAAACGAGTCTATAGAGTTAGGAGCTAGGTTATGATACCACATCATGGCCCCCTTTCGAGAGTTTTTCCTTGAACTTCTTCAGTGAGATGGACTAGATCTCGTCGTCTTTGATGTCATTACCCTTCACTACGCACATGTAGGCAGTAACGTGCTCATTAGGGTCTGAGGTCCCATTGTACTTTGGGAGTTCCGGCATTCTGAACTTCTTTGGAATGGGTTTTGGAGCCGCTTCTTTTGGGAACAGCTTTTGCATGAACTTCTTTGAATCCATACCTTTCCGGACCGGGGGTGCGCCCAGGATTTGGTCAACCCTAGAGTTGTAGGTCTCAACCTTCTTGTCATTGGCTGCTATCATTTTCTCACCCGATTCGATCCTTTTGGTGAGGTCCTTGAGCATTTTTACGATGGAGGGATCGGATATCGACCCATTATGGATTGACCTCGCCGGTACATGTTCGGCCGGGGGGCTGTCCCGGTGCTACCGTGCTAGGAGTCTTCTAGTGACTTTGTATCTGGGCAATAGCCAGGTGTTGTTCCTGCAACATTTCAAAAATAACATGAAGGCTAACCTCCCGTTCTTTCTTGATTGGGGTTCTCTAAGCTCCTTGTGGGTCTTCTTGGTTTACGCTTCTGTTGGTGGGTGAGGTCTCATCCACTTGTTGTGCGTCGTGCAAACCCGCATCCGCTGGAATCAGTACAGGTGCGTTCTCAGGGTTCCGTGGTGGCGTACGAACAATTGGAACAACCATACCATTTTCTTTGTGGTTTTCAAGGTTGTCATTTTCAACTCTGTATACTGAGCTAGACATTTTAACCTGAAATCAAAGATCTTGGACTAGAAAAAGTGTGAAAGATAGCTTGCGTTGTGTAATGAAACCAGCAAGAAAATAATCACTATTTATTTTAGTCCCATGCTGGGCGCCAAACAGTTGACCGTGAAAATGGTAATAACAATTAAATTTATTGATGGGAGTCTAAAAATATGTGATATATTTTTATACTAGTTGTTTTGGCAGATGATGCTATATGTATGAAGTTTAGAGACGAAGTGCGAGCTAAAAAAGAGTTATAACCAAACCGATGATCTAGCCAATCGGGATCTCGGACTAACCGATATAGGGCCTCAATGCCGATTCCTGGGCTCGGACTCGAGCTATTAAAGGTAATCGGGGAAGGGCTAACAGTTATAAAACAATCAACGAAAGATCTTTATGGCCAATGATAAGCAATAAATGAAGAATAGGTATGAAGATAATAAATAAAAGCAATAATATCGATAGAGTATGTTAGCGAGAAAAGAGAGAGAGTTCTTGTATATTTCGTGTGAAGTAGTTGAAACAACAAGCCCTTACAAAGTGTCAAAGACCCCCTTTATATAGGAAGGGGAATCCTAACATAGTACAAAAAGAATTAATTACAAATATAGGTGGATGGGAAAACTAGATGACACCAAGCTCTTCCAGTACTAGTTGCATGCCTTGAGAACTCCCCATCCCCAGCATCGTCATTAAGTCAGGCGTTAGAGAACCTCAAGGGAGGGAGCTCGACCACAGCCTCACAGCCTCGAGGTCTCGGGATGATTTCCTGAAATGCCTTAAGCCCCGTTTGGACATGAGTTTTGCCAAAGTAAATTTGGGATTTATTTTCAAAACTCATGTTTGGCCATAAATTTTGCCCACACTTTGGCAAAATCCCAAATCACCCCAATTGGTGATTTTGGGCCCAAAACTTGGGAATTATATACATGTTTTTCCAAAATAAAGTTGGAAAATATGTTTTAAAAATGTATGTGCAAACACATTTTCATCTTCAAACCAAACTTAACCCAAATTAGATTTTGGAAAACAAATTTGGAATCTATAGCCAAACGTTAGCTTAATGACGAGAAATTGGACCCTCCGATTTTGCCATATGCACTGTTCTACATGTTAGTATGATTAGTTTACCTTAGGATGTCTCTGTTTAGTCCATGACACTTGTTACTTGTTTCTGAAAATAGAATGTTTAAATACTATTACCACACCCTATTTTGTATGGCTGTTTGGCTAGTCATTTTAATTTTAGCATGTTTTCCTCTGCTTAATACCTGTCTGCATGAGTCCACCTAGTGATAACCAGTAAATCATGTTAACTCCAGCAATGTGAAATTTTTTTTGATTGTGTGGTCCCTATTCAGAAGTTGTTTAGCGATTATGAATGTGTGTGGTCAGTTCTGTCTATGATTCAAGTGTTCATGTTTTGTTGTAATTGTTTAGTTATTTGTATATATATCTGAACAAATGTGCTGGGATATGGTTTTGTTCTGTTTCTGTTCACTTCTGAAAAAATCAAACTGCTTTCTTTCTGAAACTATCCCCAACCCTTATACACTATTTTCAAACTTCGACTCTTAGTTATCTAGGTTCCTACCACTCCCAGCGTGAGCACCGTATAGGGTCCTTGAGACTCCTCCGAACTCTGACACACTGGGGCTGGCCTTCCAAACTCTTTACAAAACTACTTCTTCGAAAAGGTTTTGGTGTGAGCATTGCTCGGGGTCCCTGAGGCCCTTGGGAACTTTGACACACCAGAAGCCCATTTGTGTGTTATAGTATAATGATTTTTTTCATTGTGTAGTTCATTCATAATGGTCTGTAATAATATACTAATCCTTGTAAAACCATGTCATGACCCAATTTCCCCTCCGTTGGGTTTCGTGATGGCACCTAGTCTTAAGGACTAGGTAAGCCTAATACTTACAGAATAACAAAAATAAATAATAACATCTAAAATTCTTCTGGAATGAATCCTTTATACAATGATCATATTCCGAAAACCCGACAGTAGAAGTCATAAGCTATACAGAGTTAGCTACCACTTTTAAATATAACTGTTTGGAAAAGAGTGAAAATACTTGAATACAAGTAAGAAGGTAACTCCGAAACCTGCAAACGCAATGGCAAGTTTACCTTGGGTCTCCTCAGCAATGATCTGCACAGCTACTAACGATCGATACCTGGATCTGCACAATAAAAATGTGTAGAAGAGTAGCATGAGCACACCATAGCGGTGCCCAGTAAGTATCAAGACTAACCTCAGTGGAGTAGTCACGAGGAACAGTCAAGACACCTACTGGTCTAATAAACTGTAAAAAATATAAGCATAAGGACAACAGAACATGAAGTATATATAAAGACTACACAATATGGATAATAATACAACAATCACAATAAGGGAAGAAAACAACAAGTAACAGCTGAAATACCATAATAATAACATAGGAGAGCGAGCGAAATCACAAACCCAAATCCTAAATTTACAAATACAGTAAAGGTAAGCTAGAACCCAGAACCTAGGACATTGTTCATATCAGGTCTAAGACAACAACTTCACGACATACCAAATCTCAGACAAATTGCAACTCGCGGGCCTCAATACCTGGAACCCAATATTTGGCATCATGTGCCCTCATCACACCTCATGGTTACGCTGACAACTCACTTGCTAACTAGAGCTACTCTTACATATATGACAAGTAAACGAGGGAGTACATCTATACTCAGCAATATCAGTAGAACTTCTTATCCAATGGGATTGTTCAACTACGTCTATGCTTGTGCAAGTGCTTTAACATAGTTTTCTATTGGCTAATAAGCATAAGGAAAAGAATGGACTGCACGTAAGATGTTTTCTCACAACTTCCACGAGATAAAATTCATACACATAAGCGTGCAACAACACAATATCAAACAGAAAAAATGCCCCCATGCTATCACAAATCATTACAATCAATCCCTGACATAGCCTACCTTATCTCACCACGTGTGCAATAATTATATAGTGATTACTCGCCTTGTTTCACCACACGTGAATCATAACATTCTCACCTTATCTCACCACATGCACAACCCATATATAAGCATATATATACTTATCTTGCCCTGTCATGCCACATGTACAATATATCAATAGTAGCAATGGCATGGTAGAAACCCTCGTGCAACCCCATAAAAACAACCACACGGCAGAAACCTTGTGCACCACCATAACAAGTACAAAATCAACAATGACCATAATACAAAAACACAATGAGTGAATCCACTCCAAACTTTGAATCACAAGGAAACGGTAGAACCAGTTCAGAAGGAATAACCACAGTAAGGAAATGAAAGGCATAAAGGAAACAATTCAACGAAAGGGAAAACTAACATGTAGTAATGATCCCACAATACAAAGGAAATGAACACGAGTCCAGTAGTCCCAAATAAAGGCAAGTCAATGAAGATGTAGGTTATCTAACTCCTTTTAAGGTCTTAAAGTTACGAGAATAATCGACAATTTAATTAAAGAAAGGTGATCTTAGCTTCACTCAAGGCTAGACAATTATAGGAGGGATGATAATAAATCTCAAATAACACAGGCAATTATGAAAAGGTAGCATGACAATAAGAGAGACGAAATTCTTCAGTTAAATCAAATAGGATGAAAATTAGGCAATAAGAGTAAATCATGGAGCAATTAATTCCAATTAAGGATGTAGAGGTGATAATAATAAGCAAGAACTCAGTCACAAAAAGAATAACTCCATACATAGTGAATATAAAAACTTAAGAACCCTAAAACGCCAATTCCCCACAAATAAGTTCGAATACGCACTTGTCACCTCGCGTACACGAACTACAATCAACACAGAAGATTCAAATCCTAAGGGAAAGTCCCTCACACAAGGTTAGGCAAGATACTTACCTCAGTTCGGCCAATTCAATACTCAATTTAGCATTTTCTTTACCAATTCATCAACGCTCGGCTCAATCTAGCAAAAAATGACTTGAATACCTCAAACAATGAAAGAGAAAACAATTTTAATTAAAAAAGCGGTGATTCTTATACAATTTTCAAAAAGTCAACAAAAGTCAACTCCCCGGGTCGCACCTCGGAACCTGAAACATTTACAAAAACTGAACACCCATTCCGCTACGAGTTCACCCATACAAAAATTATCAAAAATCCGATACCATTTGGTCCTTCAAATCATCATTTTACATTTTTGAAAGACTTTACAAATTTTCCCCGAATTCCATCCCAAATCACTAATCAAATGATTAATCCAATGTCATATTCGTGTATTTTAGTCAAAATTGAGTTAGAATCACTTACCCCGATGAATTTCTTGAAAAACCTTCAAAAAATCACCAAGTCACGAGCTCTCTAGGTAAAAATATGAAATAAAACCCTAAATCTCGTGTTTATAGTGCACGTCACCGATTCCCATTACTGCTGACAGTAGAAAACCACTACTCGAGTGGTTATCCACCATTGATTGTGGATATTCCTTCGCTAACACGCTCCTGGTGGCTGCACAGACATGCCATAGTATTTTGGCGATAACTTTCTTTAGAGATGTCCAAATGATGATTTTTTTACCTTTGTGGAAACTAGACACATATGGCTACAATTTTACTTTTTAAATCATCTCAAAATTCCTTGTATATCAAAAAGATATAGGCTTCCGAAGTCGGACCAACAAAACCTGCGAATTCTTCATGACCGCGACCGCGGATAGATTTCTGCTGACAGCGAAAATTCCACTGCTGCAGAAAATATCACCACTGACACCGGTCCTTTTGGCTACTAGGGCGATGATTTACCACTGTCTGCAGCCCCCGCATGATCTAGAACAACTTCCGACTGCCGAAATGTCTGAACTCTCAAAACTCACCTCGAAACTCATCCGAGGCTCTCGGAACCTCAACCAAATGTACCAACACATCCTATAACATCATACGAACTTAGACCCACTCTCAATCACATCAAACAACGCTAAAACCACACATCACCCTCCAATCCAAACTTAAAGAACTTGAAATTTTAAGAATCCTACAACGGATGTTGAACCCAACCAAACCAAGTCCGATTGACCCCAAATTTTGCACACAATTCACAAATGACAAGACCTACTCCAACTCCTGGAATTGTATTCCGATTCTGATATCATAAAAATAAACTCTCGGTCAAAACCTCTCCATTTTCCAGACTTTAACTTTTCCAACTTCCGCCGGAATGCCTCAAATTACCCTACGGTCCTCTAAATTCGAATCCGGACACGAACCTAAGTCCAAAATCATCATACGGAACTGTTAAGAACATCCAAACCCCATTTCAGAGCCATTTACTCAAAGGTCTAATTCCGGTCAAATTCTCATCGCTTAAGCTTCCAAAACTAGAACCCTTCTTCCAATCGACTCTAAATCCCCCGGTAGCTAAATTCAACCACGCACGCAAGTTGATACAATAATATGAAGTTGTTCAACACCTTACGCAACTGAACGGAGCTTAAATTCTCAAAACGATTAGCCGATTCGTTACATCCTCCCCCTCTTAAAATATAAGTTCGTCCTCGAACGTGCCAAGATTCGCCTCGAAGCCCTCAAATTGCTGAATGCACACTTCTAACATAGACGTGCGGGTGATCCCACGTCACCCCAATTCACATAAACCTGATGACACCATCTCAACTGAAATTTAGCCTTTCTACTAATACCAATAAGCCTTAGACCCAAAATCCTCACCTTCTATCCGTTTCCAAAAGACCCGATTCTAACTCCATACCTGGTATCAGTCTCAACCAGCTCCATCAATCCATGCCAACGCCCATATAGTATAGCCTTACAACATGACACATCACACATAGGACCCACAGTAATATTTTTTATCACAATACTCGCTCGACATAAAATTTAGTACCGGCCATAAACCTCATACCCATAAGTGGAGCAACAGATAGGGGAACTCGCCCCGATAAGCATAACTGTAATGAACTACAGATGGTTCTCCTCTATAACAAACCAAAAGCATATATTTGAATGACATCATCTGGCGCAGCGGCCTTAAGCCTACTTATGAAACACATTAACGGGTCGAACCTCCCCCTCTTGGGTGCCCTATACTTACCCGAATACCTCGTTGTGACACTTCGTCCCAAATTCTAGGATAATCTCTCACCATATGGCTAGTATCTCCACACTCGAAGCAACCTCGCTACTGCTGTGGCTGTGGGAACTGTGCGGTGCGGTGCGGCTACTCCGAGATCCATGAACACCTAAATCACTTTGCGAAGCCTGAAGCAAAAACTCAATTGGATGAACCACAAAACCTCTACCATGTCGTTCTCTGCCTCCAAAATAAGGACCAACATATCTCCCCGATCTTCGAAGCCTCCTTTCCTCCTAAAACTCTCTCTCTTGATCTCGTCTGCCCTCTTTCTCATGGACCTACCTGTCCTCTATCTCCTGGCCCCACCTGACCTCTCTCTCCTCTTTCTCTCGAGCTATCATGCCCTCCAACCTCCTAGCATTACACACAGTCTGCTGATACAAAATATCTATCTCTAAGCCTCAGGCCATGCTAGTCCCGATGCTGAGATGGAGTCCCTCGATAAATCAGTGGACCCTCTCCTGAATAGTAGCAACTAAGGTTTGTGCATGTCTTTCCAAATCACTAAACCTGACGGCGTACTTTAATACTGACATAGTACGCTGGTGGAGCTGCTCAAACTCCGCACGACATGCATCCCGAAAGGACTGAGATACGAACTCTCTCAGGAACATCTTTGAAATCTAAACCCATGTAAGTGAAACTGACTCGGCCGGGCTACCCAACTCATATGCCTGCCACCACTGATAAGTCGCTCCCCTAAGATGGAATGTAGTAAAAGAAACCCCACTCAACTCAACAATACTCATAGTGTGGAGAATGCGTTGGCACTCCTCCAGAAAACCTTGTGCAGTCTCTGAAGCCAAACCACGAAATGTAGTAGGGTTGTATTCTTGTACCTCTCAAGCCTAAGTTGCTCTTCTTCATATGCTAATGTTGTGACTTATGGGCTGAACTGGAACCACAGGCCACGCTGCCATGATGCCTAAAACCTGATCAACATGAACTTGCTGCTCTAGAGTGTGGGCTATGGGAGTCTTGAGTCCCTCCCCCGGTCTGTGAAGTAGTTGGTGCAACTGGAATCAACCCCGCCTAAGCCAATGTACCAAACATGCTAAGGAACTGTGTTAAGGTCTCATGAAAATCTGGGGTAATAGCGGGCGTCTTGGTACTTGCCCCCCAACTTGAGCTACTGGTGGCTCCTCAACGGCTGCTCTAGTAGGTGCTCTAGCTATGGCACATACTCCTTGTCGGAATCTGTATCTTCCTCTAGTGACACCTACTCCGGGAGCAGCGTCATCAGTAACTAAAGCGCATGTCCTCTCCATATGTAAGAGAATAGAATGATAATATTTTAGACACCAAGATCAATAAGCTCGCACGATAGGAATGAAAGAAATGAGATTGTCCTAATAGTTGCGTAGCCTCTCCAAGATAAGTACAAACGTCTTTGTACCGATCCGCAAGACTCGAGTAAACTTGCTTATGACTCATAGCACGTATGAACCTAGAGCTCTAATACCAACTTGTCACGACCCAATTTCCCCTCCATTGGGTTTTGTGATGGCATTTAGTCTTAAGGACTAGGTAAGCCTAATATTTATGGAATAACAATAATAAATAATTACATCTAAGATTCTTCTGGAATGAATCCTTTGTACAATGATCATATTTCCAAAACCTGGTACTACAAGTCATAAGCTCTACAGAGTTAGCTACCACTTCTAAATATAACTGTTTGGAAAAGATTGAAAACAATTGAATACAAGTAAGAAGGTGACTCCAAAGCCTGCGAACGCAGCTGCAGGTTTACCTTGAGTCTCTTCAGCAATGATCCACACAGCTGCAAACGATCGATGCCTGGATCTGCGCAATAAAAATGTGCAGAAGAGTAGCATGAACACACCACAGTGGTGCCCAATAAGTGTTAGGACTAACTTCGATGGAGTAGTGATGAGGAACAGTCAAGATTCATACTAGTCTAATAAACTGTACAAATATAAGCATAAGGACAACAGAACATGATGTATATATAAAGACTACACGATATGGATAACTATACAACAATCACAATAAGGGAAGAAACAACACGTAATAGCTGAAATACCACAATAATGACATAGGAGAGCTAGCAAAATCACAAACCCAAATCCTAACTTCACAAATACAGTAAAGGTAAGCCATAACCCAGAACCTACGACAGTGTTCACATCAGGTCTTAGCCAACAACTCCATGACATACTCAATCTCGGACAAATTACAACTCGTAGGCCTCAATACCTAGACCCTAATACTTAGCATTATGTGCCCTCATCACATCTCATGGTTACGCTGACAACTCTCTTGCTAACTAGAGATACTCTCATATATATGACTAGTAAACAAGGGTGTACATCTATACTCAGCAATATGAGGAGAACTTCTTATCCAATGAGAGTGTTAAACTACATGTATGCTTGTACAAGTGCTCTAAAATCGTTTCTACCAGCTAATAAGCATAAGGAGAAGAAGGGACAACACGTAACATGTTTTCTCACAACTTTCACGAGATAAAACTCATACAAGTAAGCGTACCACAACACAATATCAAACAACAAGAATGCCCCCAGACCATCACAAATCACCCTAATCAATCCCTGGCATAGCCCACCTTGTCTCGCCATGTATGCAATAATAATATAGTGATTGCCCGCCTTATTTTGCCATACGTGAATCACAACGTTCCCACCTTATCTCGCCACATGAGCAACCCACATATAAGCACATATATATATATATATATATATATATCCCGCCTTGTCATGCCATATGTGCAATATATCAATAGTAGCAATGGCACGGCCAAAACCTCATACAACCCCATAACAAGAGTCGAACGGCAGAAACCTCGTGTACCACCATAAAAAGTACAACAGAAACAATGACCGTAGTACAAAAATACAATAAGTGAATCCGCTTCAAAACTTTGAATCACAAGGAAACGGTAGAACCAATTCACAAGGAATAACCACAGTAAGGAAATGAAAGGCATAAAGCAAAAAGTTCAACGAAAGGGAAAACTAACATGTAGTAACGATCCCACAATATACAAGGAAATCAACACGAGTCTAGTAGTCCCAAATAAAGTCAAGTCAATGAAGATGTCGGTTATCTAACTCTTTTTAAGGTTGGAAAGTTACTAGAATATTCGACAATTTAATTGAGGAAAGGTGACCATAGCTTCACTCAAGGCTAGACAATTAGAGGAGGGATGATAATAAATCTCAAATAACACAGGCACTTATGAAAAGGTAGTATGACAATAAGAGAGACGAAATTCTTCAGTTAAATCAAACAGGATGACAATTTGGCAATAAGAGTAAATCATGGAGCAATTAATTCAAATTAAGCATGTAGAGGTGATACTAATAAGCAGGAACTCAGTCATATCAAGAATAACTCCATACATAGTGAATATAAAACCCTAAGAACCCTAAAAGGCCAATTCCCCACAAATAAATCTGAATACGCATTCGTCACCTCGCGTACACGAACTACATTCAACACAAAAGACTCAAATCCTAAGGGGAAGTCCCTCACACAAGGTTAGGCAAGATACTTACCTCAATTCGGCCAATTCAACACTCAATTTAGCATTTCCTTTACCAATTCATCAACGCTCAGCTCAATCTAGCAAACAATGACTTGAATACCTCAAACAATGAACGAGAAAATAATTTTAATTAACAAAGCTGTGATTCTTATACAATTTTCAAAAAGTCAACAAAAGTCAACTCTCCGGGTCCGCACCTCAAACCCCATAAAATTTACAAAAACTGAACACCCATTCCGCTACGAGTTCACCCATACAAAAATTATCAAATTCCGATACCATTTGGTCCTTCAAATCATCATTTTACATTTTTGAAAGACTTTACAAATTTTCCCCGAATTCCATCCCAAATCACGAATCAAATGATTAATCCAATCTCATATTCGCGTATTTAGTCAAAATTGAGTTAGAATCACTTACCCCGATGAATTTATTGAAAAACCTTCAAAAATTACCATGTCCCGAGCTCTCTAGGTCAAAATATGAACTAAAACCATAAATCCCATATTTATAGTGCACCTCTCGGATTCCCATTACCGCTGACAGCAAAAAATCACTGCCCGAGCGGTCCTCCACCGCTGAACGCGGAAATTTCTTCGCTGACGCACTCCTGGTGGCTGCATAGACAGGTCTTAGTATTTTTGCCATAACTTTCTCTACGGATGACAAAATGATGATTTCTTTACCTTTCTGGAAACTAGACATGTATGGCTACAATTTCCTCTTTGAATTATCTCAAAATTCCTTGTATATCAAAATGATATAGGCTTCCGAAGTTGGACCAACGAACCTGCGGATTCTTCATGACCGCGACCGTGGATAGATTTCCGCTGGCAGCGGAAATTCCACTGCTGCAGCAAAATGTCACTGCTGACACCGATCCTTTTGGCTGCTAGGGTGATGATTTACCACTATCTGCAGCACCCCCACAATCTGGAACAACTTCTGAGTGCTGAAATGTCCGAACTCGCTCAAAACTCACCTCAAAACTCATTCGAGGTCCCCGGAACCTCAACCAAATGTACCAAAACATCCCATACATCGTACGAAATTAGCCCCACTCTCAAATCACGTCAAAAAATGCTAAAACGCCAAATCACCCTCCAATCCAAACCTAAAGAACTTGAATATTCAAGAATCCTATAACCGATGCCGAAACCAACCAAACCAAGTCCGATTAACCCCAAATTTTGCTCACAATTCACAAATGACATTACAGACCAACTCCTACTCCCAGAATTGTATTCTGACTCTAATATCATAAAAGTCAACTCTTGGTCAAACCTCTCCATTTTCCAAACTTTAACTTTTCCAACTTCCGACGAAATGCCACAAATTACCCTACGGGCCTCCAAATCCGAATCTGAATGCGCACCTAAGTCCAAAATAATCATACGAAACTATTAAGAATATCCAAAACCCATTCCAGAGCCATTTACTCAAAAGTCTAATTCAGATCAAATTCTCATCGCTTAAGCTTCCAAAACTAGGATCCTTCTTCCAATTCGACTCTGAATTCCCCGGTAACTGAATTTAACCATGCACGCAAGTCGATCCATATAATATGAAGCTTTTCAAGACCTTAAGCTGCTAAACGAAGCTTAAATTCTCAAAATGACTGGTCGAATCGTTACAAAACAGATATGGGGTTATTAGTAAAAGCTGGGGAGGGATTTTTATATATCTTTGTTTGGTTCGGGTATAAATCATACCTATAGGTTATTGTGGTGATTCTTTATGCCATTAGAAACCATGCCTATAGGACTTATCTCATTATTTGTAATCCTGAATTTTCACTTTGCATCCTAGAAATCATGCTTCTAGTCAAATTTATCAATTCTGCATCAAGAATCATATTTTTCATACCCCATGTGTGCATTAGAGATCATGTCTCTAGGGTATTCTTTATTGAACTCGCTTGGTAACTGGAAATGATCCTATAGACTAAAAAACGTAGGACCCCTTTAATTCTTGTTTTAAAGTAATTGTCTATTTGGTTTAAATTGTTTAAACTTTCCTATAAAGACTAATTCGCTTAATAGAGTTTGGTCGAGACCCACCGTTGTGGACCTCGAGAGGTGCCTAATACTGTCACGACCCAAAATCCACTAAGGGCTATAATGGCGTCGGACACAACTGTCAGGCAAGCCAACCAAAATACTTAACTAAATTCTCGTTTTAATAATTTTGAAAAGTATGATTTCCCTTCAATTTTACTAGTAAAAGTTAATCATTTCAAATTAAATATAAATGTTAAGAAGTTAACATAATCATCTCAGAACCCGGTGTCACAAATGCATGAACATTTACTGGGGAATGAAATAAAATACAGTAATTGTCCGGAATACAAAGTGGACAGAAATGAAGATCCAGTACAATACTATGAAGAAGACTCTGCTGACTACGGGTCATCTTGATAAATACAGCTCACCTAAGTCTACATATCAACCAAACCGCTATGCCACTAAGCCACTAGCCACACATGAACCTGTGCAACAAAAATGCACATCAAGTGTAGTGTGAGTACGAAAACAACGTGTACCCAGTAAGTATCCCATCCAATCTCAAAGAAGTAGAGATAAGAGGTCTACTTCGACACTTACTAGTAGTCCAATAATAATATACCAATAATATAGTAAATCATGGATTTTCATAAAGACGGTTGTAACTCAATAGCATAAAGCAAGTAAGCAATTCTTTCATTAATAGGAGATTTCCAAATTTATTTTTCATCATTTATACATTTATCTCAAGTCAGGCAGAGCAAATATCAACATCTATAAATCCCAAGGCAAGCAATACAAGTACGTGCAAATCATGCCGATGACGTACGGACCGATCCAATAATATTTAAGTTGTGCAGTGCTAGAGGGTCGAATGGCATGAACCATAGATGAATCTATTACCCCGCTCGTGAATAATACATGCGACACGGTCAAATAGAAAATAAAAACAACAATCAGTCAATCAAGATTTCATCAGGGAACAATTATCCAAAGAAGAGCCAATTCTCTTTTAACAATTCAAGAAAATGAAGTTTAATCTTTTTAGAAATTCATTTACTAATTCAACGTGATTTAAGCAATTCAAATTGTAAATAAAATTACAAATATTGCAAGTATAGCATGGTTTTGGGTCCTAGACTACCCGAACTAATACATAATAGTAGCTACGCGCGGACTCTCGTCGCCTCGTGCGTATGTAGCCCCCACAAATAGGAGCACAAATCCAATTAATTCACCTATTGAGACAATTCCCTCTTAAAAGTTTAAAAAGGAGACTCACGTGGCTCCGAAGTCCAATGACCGGCTTCCAAGCCTTCCAATGACTCAAACCGATTCTCCGACGCTCCAAACTAGCCAAATAGGGCAAGCCAATGAAAATACACCCGAATATTCATAACAATTCAATTTATATAAAATCCCAACTCCACTCAAAAAGTTGACAAAATTACCCTCGGGCCGACGTACCAGGATTCCAAAATTTTTTTAAGATAAAGTTTACACATAACCTCACGAACTCAAATATGTAATTTGCTCTCAATTTCATGACCAAAATCGTGGTCAAAAACCAAGAATACGAATTTTCTTGGTTTTCCCTCAAACCCCAAGTTTCTAACAATTATTCTTGGTCAAATTCGTATTATTATCATGTATTTAACTCACAAGGGGTGGAATTAACTTACCTCATGTTTGATGATGAAATCCCTCTCTTAAAGCTCTCCAAAAATTGCCCAAACAACAGTAAAATTGAAGAAAGTAGCCAAGACCCCCGATAACCTTACTGCCTCCAGCATATGCGCACCTACGGTCACACGAGCACTTCTGCGGTTCTGCAGGTGCGGCCCCTCTACCGCTCCTACGGTTTCTCACTAGGCTCCCCTTTTTCGCTTCTGTGCCTTAATTACCGCAGGTGTGGGACCGCATCTGTGGTCTCTTCACTTCTGGCCAAACACCGCATTTGCATCCCTCCTAGCTGCTTCTGCGGCTCCGCACCTGTGGCCCAAGTCTCGCTGGTGCAGTTACACCAGAAGGCAGCAGCATCAGAGTCTTCCTCCAAATTCTAATTCAATCCGTCAACCACCCAAAATCCACCCGAAGCTCCAAGGACCCCGTGCAATCACACCAACCAGTCCCATATCATAACACGGACCTGCTCGAGGCCTCTAATCACATCAAACAACGCTAAAACATGACTCACACTCCCTTTCAAACTCGATGAACTTTAGAACTTCGAACTTCTTCATTAGATGCCGAAACCTACCAAATCACGTCCGATTAATCTCAAATTTTGCATACAAGTCACATTCGACATTACGGACCTACTCAAAATTCCGGAATTGGATTGCAACCTCGATATCAAAAAGTCCACTTCCGATCAAACTCCCCAAAAACCTTCAAATTTCTATCTTTAGCCAAATGACTCCAAAATGACCTATGGACCTCCGAATTCACTTCCGATCGTGCTACCAACACCAGAATCACCATACGGAGCTATTCCCAGATTTGGAATCCCAAAAAAACATTGATAAAATGAAATGCACTTCAACCCAAACTTATGAAATTCTTCCAAAAATGCTACTTTCCACAATAGGTGCTGAAATGTCCCCAGGTATTCCAAAACCCGATTCGGACATACGCCCAAGTCTGAAATCATCGTACGAACCTGCTGGAACCTTCAAATCCCGATTCCAAGGTCATTTACTCAAAAATGACACTTTAGTCAATTCTTCCAACTTAAAGCTTCCGAAATGAGAATTTTCTTTCCGAATCAACTCCGAACTTCTCAAAATTCAATTCCGACCACGAATGCAAGTCATAATACCTGAAATGAAGCTACTTAGGGCCTCAAACCATTGAACGACATGCTAGAGCTCAAAACGAACGGTCGGTTCATTATATTCTCTCACACTTAAACATGTGTTCGTCCTCAAACGTGCTGAGAACTGCGCTGGAGTTGTCTGAAATCACAGTTGAACACCTTATGCACCTACCCGTGCTACCATAACTCAGTTGAGCACATTAGCTCAATCAAATCTGAAGATATCCTCTTTCATTTAGCCAAATATGCCTTAGAGCTCAGTTCCAACATCTGGAATTCTCTACCAAGCCTACTTCCAACATGTGAATGCCATATCAATTACCACACGATGTAACAGAACATGACTGCACTCCCTTGCGGAATTCACACCATGCACCACGTCATTCACAAAACCATAATAATACTCTCTATTCATAATAAACGAGATTTCCCGAATCTGATGCTCATAATGCACCCCATGACCTATATAAGTCATGTTCTAACTCTCTCAATGCCTCCATGACAGAAGAGAGGTGTAGAAATTTGTAACCAATTGCCGAGTTGACAACTCATTGAGTCTATACTCCCGACAAGAACCATTACCCCATTCTGAACCAAATAATGGTATTTGACATTTAATATGTTTCATATAATCTGATTGCACTAATCCTAGATCCAATAATCTCGTCTCACCCAGTATGAGCTACTCAGGCAACAAGCCATCCATACATGACCAAAAGCCTTACATGATGCCACAATGTACCAATAGGCTACAGACTTGAACGTGATACATAAGGAAAATAAACTCTGGAAGCGACTACTCAACTCACACAACTAATTAGACAATTGAAAAGGTGTTACAAACCTCTCTCACAAAAATGGGAAACAAAACACACAAAATAGAATGTAGGGAACTGTTCTCAACATCACACTATTGCGGCATGCAACTCGATCCCATCAACATACCCGTGGCGACATGCCACTCGATTCAGACATAGAATCTATATAAAGAGATACATACCGGGCTAAAGTGTTCATTACTACAAAATACCAAATATTGGCCACAAGCACTCTAAGTGCATAATACCATCCCTAGGGAGACAGATAGCACCATACGCTACAAAACTCAAACACAACTGGGGTGCGATGTATAATCTGAATCTCAAGAGCCATCCTGCTCACACCATTGCTACGCAGAACCTCAAAACATAAGAGAATTATTGTTTCACAACTCACACGGTACACTATAGTTTGGCATGAAATAGCGGACGATGAGATAAGATCCAACGTCCGAATACTCCTCCATAAAGAGTGCTATGCTGAAATGAACACATCTGGCCTGATATAGAGCCTATATTCATATTTAAATCGACCTCGAGCTGATTCTAACTAATCGTACTACGCTAATAACCTTTCAAGGGTCCATGTTACCCCTCTTCCCATGAATCACAAGAACAACCCTCATATCCGGAGCAAACCTCCACAGTCGACAGCCCAATAAAACGAGTGCCTTCCAGGCATAAATTCTCAAATTAGTGATACCACAATATTCACACTTAGTTTAAATTTTCAATCAATCATGTGACTACATGTCACACTTATACAATCTTCATGTGAGGTACGGTCCCACGACCTTCCCCACTAGATAACGAGTCTAAACATCCATAACACCGGTCACACTAATGGTGTAAAGCATATCAGGAATCTCTAACCAAGATGCAAAGCATCCAACAGAAAATGCCGATCTCAGGTGATGTTGAAGACAATAACAGCTTACTCCAAATATTTTAATCCCATTATTGCTCATCCGAACTCGTGACATCCTCGTCAAATACCGAACCGCAACCTTGATCCTCACTTTCAAATTTTATACCGCTCATTGCACCTAACAAGCCAATATGCGATAGTATTAGAATTTCATCATGACTCCTGAACCACTATTAGGGTAAACACTTCATCACATAGAAACTTTTTAATTAAATCATTCCAAGAGAACCATAGCAATATGCGAGTGAATTCTCATAACTGTAGAATATTCAAATCCTCAAGTAGTGGTCTAAACAACCATGACCCTTTTAGGATCCGCCTACACATAACAAGGCCATAATACTTGAATACTTCTAAATAAAATCAATTAAGACAGCCATCGAGCCTCGCGCGCACCACCACCACTATGCCATTCAACCATGTCTGACAAATCTAACTTCCTCTAATTCATCCTTAACTTGCCTTCGAGATAATATTATCTCCATTCTTTACATCACCAAGCTAAATCTGCACTCATCTTGAGTGACCCCATTCCATGAGGCCACATTGTCTCTAAACCAATGAATCGTTTCATACCCTCCTTGTACGCACATTCACATCTTTAACTGATGCACCCATTCTGATAATCCCTCTATGAATCCGAAGCCTTTTTCCCTTTCCTCCCAATGCTACACTGCAAGTCAAAAACATCATAGATCATTCCGAGCCTCTTATCATAATATGCTACAAAAGCTCGATTCTTAACCCTACTGTGGGCTTAAATCCTTAGGCACCACATTTTTAAATCCTTTGAATTCACTTGGACTGTTATTGAGAGACACCCGCTATGACTTGGTCCCGAATATAATCAACTCCATGAATCTTCTAGCACATGAACACCTCTCGATGAAGCACCCTGCCGAATCACTTTCCTTGAAACTCGCATCTACACAAGGTATAAATTATGTACCCTTCCCCAAGTCTGAACATGAGTCAATAAGGCCAACTATAGCATACCTTTAACAATTCCTCTCCTCAAATTACCTCTTATGTTCCTCTTTCTTAGCTGAAATAACTCATCCATATGCTAATAACCTAAAATCTCACAAATAGACGACCATGAAATCCAATCGTAGGTGGTGGGACTCTCCCACTTAGCTTGAAGCCACTACTACACAACTCCAGAACCCACCATGATTCTTATCTCTCATTGACATAACCTTGTGCAATCCACTGCCAAATTCCTCAAAATCCTTCTATTAGCATTTAATGAACACTCTGAATCTCTAACAACAATCACATATTCGATTTCTTACAAGATAGCCAGTAAGATTCTTCACAGAAACTACGCCAACCACGCGATTGCTGATCTGCTCACAAGGGATAACCCCTTGTATAAATTACATGCCGTCATCTCCCAACAACACTGCAATGCACCATTACTACCAAATCAAAAACACATCCTGAGCCCATGCTTATTCACTAGCTGAACGAATTCGTTCATTCCTCATGGACATCTACTAAAATACACGATAATATCTCCCCATTTCAAAGATATATTGTATCCTCCTTCATATCAAGAAGCTCATATCCGTCATATCAAATCTCCCGCCGTATGCCAACCAATATTTCAAATTATACTCGTAGGCCCAATCACCATCCACTAAAATTACCAAACCACTCTAACTTTTCTTCAAGGTGTGCAGTTATCTTGCCACTAAATCCATGTGCTGCTCTGCCACTCTCCCACTTTGGCTTAACCCTCTTCTTTAAGCAACCATTCGACTTCTGCTTCTTACACCTGGCTTCATTAAAATTTTAACCACCACCTGACACTTTTCGATCCTTCCTCGTCCTTTGATACCCAGTTGTTTCCTTAAATCAATATCTATCTCAGTAGCACTTGAACCAATAGACCGCTACTAACTTTTAAACATTTCCAAATATAATCTCTCTCGAGCCGTCAGCATTAGAAATACACATTCAATCCTGAACTACCGCACCCTACAATCTCGGACAGCCACTTCTCCAATTCTATCTTACAATATCCTGCCCCAAGGGCGAACTATAGAGGGTCTTAATACCGGCAAACTTTGTACATTCAATAATGACAAAGACACCTCATCACAGGTGAAAATTCCACCACGCTCGCAAATACCAAGCCTCGTTACTCCATCAACCCAAATCAGAACATTCTTAGCCCGATTGCCTTTCCCCCGCCGAGAATAAAATACGTATCTCTTAATCATGCACTGAGTAAACCTCCCTTCAACTCATTCATTGCCCCAAAACGTAGGAAGGCATCCTACCATCACATTAATACCGTGCAAGAACCGTTCATAAGCATCATGAAAACTTATGCCTAGCCACAGAGCTCTCAGAAGTACAGTTATTGAGCTAAAATAATAGAATATCCTTCTGCAAGCCGACGACAATAGTCAAATCAACTATGCAGGGAGAAGCATCTCGTACCACCTCTGTAGTACCTTTAAAATTTCTCAATTTTTGATTTATAATGAGCGCTCCACGTTGCATAAGATTGAATAGGAAGGAAATAAAGTCATAAGCCTCAAAGGAATCAAACTGCACGATGAGGAATCAAGAAGGGAAGTACTCATAACAGCCTTGTAACCTCCCAAAGATAAGTACAGACGTCTCTGTACTGATCTGTAGGACTTTACTAGACTTGCTCATGACTCGTGAGACCTAAGTGAATCTAGTGCTCTGATACTATGTTGCAACGACCCAAAATCCACTAAGGGTCGTGATGGGGCCGGACACCGCTGTCAGGCAAGCCAACCAAAATACTTAATTATATTCTTGTTTTAATAATTTTGAAAACTATGATTTTCCTTCAATTTTACTAGTAAAAGGTAATCATTTCAAATTAAATATAAATGTTAAGAATTTAATACAAGATACCCCATAATCATCCCAGAACTCGGTGTTACAAGTGCATAAGCATTTACTAGGGAATAAAATAAAATACAGTAACTGTCTGAAATACAAAGTGGACAGAAATAAAGATACAGTACAATACTCTGAAGGAGACTCAGCTGGTTGTAGGTCATCTCGATGAATTCAGCTCAGCTAAGTCTCTGTATCAACCATGCCTCTATGCCACTAAGCCACTAGCCACACATGAACTTTTGCAACAAAAATGCACAGCAAGTGTAGTATGAGTACGAAAAAAATGTGTACCCAGTAAGTATCCCATCCAATCTCGAAGAAATAGAGATGAGAGGTCGACTTCGACACTTACTAGTAGTCCAATAATAATATACCAATAATATAGTAAATCGTGGAATTTCATAAAAACGACTGTAACTCAATAGCATGAAGCAAGTAAATAATTCTTTCATTAATAGGAGATTTCCAAATTCATTTTTCATTATTTATACATTTATCTCAAGTCAGGGAGAGCAAATATCAACATCTATAAATCCCAAGGCAGCAATACAAGTATGCGCAAATCGTGCCGAGGACGTATGGCCCGATCCAACAATATTTAAAATGTGCACTACCAGAGGTTCGACTGGAGCGAACCATAGATGCATCTATTACCCAGCTCGCGAATCATACATGCGATGCGGTCAAATATAAATAAACACAACAATCATTCAATCAAGAGTTAATCAGGGAACAATTATCCAAAGAAGAGCCATTTCCCTTTTAACAATTCAAGAAAATGAAGTTTAATCTTTTTAGAAATTCATTTACTAATTCGACGTGATTTAAGCAATTCAAACTATCAATAAGATTACAAATATTCCACGTATAGCATGCTTTTGGGTCCTAGACTACCTGAACTAAAACATAATAGTAGCTACGCACGGAATCTCTTCACCTCGTGCGTACGTAGCCCCCTCAAATAGGAGCACAAATCAAATTAATTCACCTATGGGGACAATTCCTTCTTACAAATTTAGAAAAGAGACTCACCTCGCTCAATCGTCTAATGACCAGCTTCCAAGCCCTTCCAACGACTCAAATCGATGCTCCGACGCTCCAAAACTAGCGAAATAACGGGCAAACCAATGAAAATACACCCTAATATTCATAAAAAATCAATTTATATATAATCCCAACTCCGCTCGAAAAGTTGACAAAATTGCCCTAAGGCCCACGTGCCCGAATTCCAAAATTTTTCGAAGATAAAGTTTACCCATAATCTCATGAACTCAACTATGTAATTTACTCTCAATTTTATGACAAAAATCGTGGTCAAAATCCAAGAATACAAATTGTATAGGTTTTCCCTCAAACCCCAAGTTTCTACCAATATTTCTTGCTCAAATCCGTAATAATATCATGTATTTAACTCACAAGGGGTGGAATTAACTAACCTCATGTTTGATGATGAAATCCCTCTCTTGAAGCTCTCCAAAAATCGCTCAAACAAGAGTAAAATGGAAGAAAATAGCCAAGACCCCCGATTTAAAAAACCTTTCTACCTCCAGCATTTCCGCATCTGCGGTCACACGACCGCTTCTGCGGTTCCGCAGGTGGGGCCTATCTACCACTCCTACTGTTTTTTACCAGGCTCCTCTTTTTGCTTCTACGGCTATATGACCATATATGTGGTCTCTTCACTTCTGGCCAAACACCACATCTGTGTCCTTCCTAGCTGCTTCTGCGGCTCCACACCTGTAGCCCAAGTCTCGCATGTTCGGTTACACCAAAAGGCAGCAGCTTCGGCTCTTCCTCCAAATTACAATTCAATCTGTTACCCTATCGGAATCCATCCGAGACCCTCGGGACCCCGTGCAATCACACCAACCAGTTCCATAACATAACACAGACCTGCTCGAGCCTTAAATCATATCAAACAACGCTAAAACCATGAATCACACTCCATTTCAAACTCGATGAACTTTAGAGCTTCGAACTTCTTCATTCAATGTCGAAATCTACCAAATCATGTCCGATTGATTTCAAATTTTGCATACAAGTCACATTCAACATTACGGACCTACTCCAACATTTGGAATTAGATTCTGACCCTGATATCAAAAAGTCCACTTCCGGTAAAGCTCCTCAAAAACCTTCAAATTTCTATCTTTAGCTAAATGACTCCAAAATGACCCACGGACCTCTGAATTCATTTCTGATAGCTCTCCCAATACCAGAATTACCATACGGAGCTTTTCCTAGACTCGGTATCCCAAACAGATATTGATAACACTGAAATACACTTCAACCCAAACTTATGAAATTCTTCCAAAAAATGCTACTTTCTATAATAGGTGCTGAAACGTCCTCGGTTCTTCCAAAACACGATCCAGACATACGCCCAAGTTTGAAATTATCATACAAACCTAATGGAATCTTCGAATCTCGATTCCGGGGTTGTTTACTCAAAAATCACATTTTAGTTGATTCTTCCAACTTAAAGCTTCTGAAATGAGAATTTTCTTTAGAATCAACTCTGAACTTGTCGAAATTCAATTTCGACCACGCATGCAAGTAATAATACCTTAAGTGAAGCTAATCAGGGCCTCAAACCGCTGAACGACATGCTAGAGCTCAAAACGACCGGTCGGGTCATTACAAATACCTTCCCCTCGAGCTAATTTTGAGCCTTTACCCAATCTCTAGTAATGTAAATTGGTTTCACGAGTTAATTGTTCTAGGTGCTCTAACGCACCTTCATCCGTTAGGTGGAAACTCTTCAATCTCGTACCCAATTCCAAAAGGAAAGGAGTTCTCCCAAAACGTCAAAACCTAGATTCTGCGAGGAAAAAGAGGGTGCGACAATTGTTATACTTATTATTTTAAGGAGAGTGGAATTATTTTTTGTGATTTTTGCTTGTTATAGTTTTTTCATGTTTATGAAAATTATTTTATACATTTAGTATAAGGAAAAAAGCGACTAGAACCTAAACTGCCCGAAAGAGGACCGGGAATTACACTCCTTATCTTCTTTCGGATGTAATAGAACTCAGAACAAAAAAAACTAAAAAAGACTCTTGAATTGGAAAATACATCACGAATTACAAAAATTTCTATTATTTAGTGATTCAAAATATTGGAGACCGAAAATATTAGATATAATTCAACCACCTCTAGACTCTTCAGATGAAAATAAAAGGGAAAAACAATGTTACAATCGGTATTTGAACCTACGTGTGTGCATGAAAGGGAAAGAAATTGGATATTTGACCAACCAGTGGATCTATGGGCATTTCTAGTTGGATTCAATATTCGAAATACCTTTATTAGTGAGTTGATAAAAAAAAGAGAGAATAATTTATTAGTGGTTGTATTCAATATTACAAATACCTCTCTTTGTTAGAATATAATGTAACTAATCCAAAATCGTGTGGAGAGATAGAAACAATAATGTAGTAGCTAATATGCCATTAAAATCAAACAAACACTATAAGAAAAAAAATTAATATGATTAAGTTTCATAAATCATTAAACACCAACATTTATACAAAATAAGCAAAAAAATTCAAAATCAAAATGTTCTGGACCAAATAAAACAACAATGCAATTAGGCCTACTTAGAACTCCAAGTTTAAGTAATATTCTTTATTATAGTTCCAAGTCTGGTTTGGCATTGAGATCAAACATGCTTGATTGCAATTGTGTAGCATCAATTTGCTGCAATTAAAATCAAATAAACACTATAAGAAAAGATGATATGTTTAAGTAATAAATCAAATGTAGTTGCAAAATTATACCTCATTCACTCCAACAGAACCATCATTCTCAATGTATGTACCCTGCCTTGCCCATTATCCCTACCCCTGCATCCATCACTTCTACTGGCACCTCTACCACCACGATTGCCAACAATCCTGCCACCACCCCTGCCACCGCCTCTAACACCAGTTCATGCGTCATTACTAGCTCAAAATACACCACGTGGCTGTGAACTTGTAAAGTAGTATTCGATTCTTCCTCTATATCGATTCAAACACAGCCTGCCATGTGAATTAGTGTACTGTTGATCTCATAGAGTTATGCCTTCAATTTCATCTAAGTCATCCCAGTCGGGGTTTGGCACGATCATTTCGTCATCCCAGTTTTGAAGATCATGCACCATCTTCTTCAAATTATGCTTAACATATTGAACCTTCACGTTAGTGCCCAGTATTATACCACAATCCATGTCAAAAGACTTCAACATTCTCATGTATGTCTTGTACTCAGGAGTAATGTTTGGGTAACCAACTTGATGGAACCAATTCAGATGTGGCCTAATAACATTGCTTCTCCATCTTGTAAGTATATACCTTACATCAATTTTATCAATCTTCTTGTGTGACAAGATCTTCAATATATGGCAACAAAGTATCCTTCTATACTCGAACCATTTGCAGATGCAACTAAAATAATTGCCGATAGATATATATTCAACAGTGTACTCAACTGGATATCCATTATTTTTTTTATAATTGAATAATCACTTACGATGAATTTCTCAACACCAGGGACAACTTGATGATCGTCGGGGCTACTGACTTCATAATGGTACAATTTCCTTAGTTGTGTCTTGAAAAATTCATACACTGTGTCGGGCTCCCTTTTTCTCGCAAAATCGGGTTTTGACATTTCTGAGACAACTCTCTTCCTTTTGGGAAGGGGTAAGGGATTTGAAGTCATGTTTTATCCCTTTTAGATCCTATAGGCATGCTTTCTAATTTGCGGAATTGATTAACTCCTATAGACATGATCTCTAAGTGTTGACTAGCTTGATTTGAACCTCTATAAGTATGGTTTCTAAGTTAACAAACTGATTTCACCATATAGGCATGACATCTATTAGTTTAAATCATATAGACATGATTTCTAGGTTTTGAAACAGATTCCTTTTATTCCTATAGGCATGGTATCTAATTTGAAACTGATTTTTATTTCTTATAGGTATGGTATCTATTAATCACATGTGGGCAGAATTTTAAGCAAATTGCTAGGAAAGTTTATTAATTCATACAAATAAGATCCTATATACATGATCACTAAAGCACATTGAGATTGGAAATATATGTGGATCCTATGAACATGGATTTCTAATGCAGAATTAACAAAAGACCTATAGGCAATGTCTCTAGTATGTCAAAAAGTGTGAAAATGCAGAGTCACAAACAGTTAGAAAACATCCTATAGGAAGGATCTCTAAACGAGTAGTAACATTCACATAGTCAACCTAATAAACCTATAGGCAGGATTTTTACCCGAGTTTTAAACAAAGATATAGAAAAAACCCCAGCTTTTACTAATAAACCCAGATTTGTTTATCATAGAGATTATTACATTATTACATCCCATAATGAATAAATTACATAATAGTATCCATTACACAATAGGGAGCCTTGGCAAGCCCAATATAAACCTGGGAACCAGGCCTTCAAACATAGTAACTCTGACACATAAAGGAAGATCCATCCATGGTGCATAGAATTAGGTTCCTAGTTTGTCAAAGTATCGAAGGGCCTCAGGAACCCCGGGCAATGCTCACACCAGGACCACACTTAAAGAAAAAGTTCATAAAAGATTCGAAGACGAGCCTCAATATGTCAGAGTTCAGAAGAGTCTTAAGGACCCTAGGCAGTGCTCACACTGGGGATGGTAAGAACTTAAAGTACTAAGAGTAGCAATTTGAAAATCAGTACATAGAGAGTAAGGGGGACAGTTCTAGAAAAACATTTGAATTTTAGAAGCAAATAGATTCAGATTAGAGGGTTGCAAATAGAGTTGTACCAAGAAACAAACAGAATCCATATTCAGTACATGGTTCAAGCAGGTTTGTATTTATTCAAACTAGATAATCATATCAGTATTTAAAGTAATCACAAAAAGCAAGGACACTTTACTTTAACTAACAGACAGAATTAGCCACACATTACATGCTTGTAATATCTAGCAATGGTCAGAACAGGGAACATACAGCTCAATTGGAGAGGGTTTCACATTATTGGAGATAACTTAGTTTAGTATTATCACTAAGTGGGATCATATAGTCATATGAAAAACAGAATCATGCTGAGTTTTTGAAATAAACTAACCAAATAAGTACATAGAACATAATAGGATAACAGAAGTCAAAGCATACCAGTTGAGAAAGAAGTAATCAGGAATGCAATGGCAATTTGAATCCAGAGAATATAGCCCTGGCTTTCAGCCGGCCAAACAGTGTAGAAATCAGAATAATAGAAAGAGAGCTTAAGTTTTTGTCAACAGAGAGTTTGAAAGTTATAAGGTTGTTCAGTGAAGAAGTTGTAAAGTGTCTCAGTCTCTAAAATTAGGGAAAAGGAAGGGCTTTTTATAGCATATGTTAGAGTAAAATAAATAAGGTATAAAATCAATTACACATAAATAAGGTATGAAAATCAGTTAATAAACTAATTACGGTTAGCATGAATAAATTAAGAGGAAAAAATCAAATAAGTACCACTTAATTTAAGGAAAATCTCACACGGAATCAATCAGTATCTAAGAATGAGGTCAAATAAAGTAAGAACTGATTCCACAATCAATTAGGAGTCACAGCACAAAACCATCCAGTAATACAGGTACATAAATAAGGTAAGAATAAGTAAGAACTTAATAAGGAAATACGGGTACTAAATTCAAATCTTAATTTAGATAAGTAAATTAATTAACACTTAATTTACAGAGTTGAAGGTAAAAGGGCAAAACAGTATAATAAATAGTTGAATAATTGAAACCCTAAGACATATCAAAGACCTAAAGATTGTCACGACCCAAAATCCACTAAAGGGTCATGATGGCGCCGGACACCACTGTCAGGCAAGCCAACCAAAGTACTTAATCAAATTACTATTTTACAACTTTTGAAATCTAGGATTGTCCTTCAAATAAGATAATTGTCTAAAATAAAATTTAAATGATAAACAGTTAATACAAAATACTTCATAACCGTTCCAGAACCCGGTGTCACAAGTGCATGAGCATTTCTAAAAAAATCGAATAAAGTACAACAACTGTCCAGAATATAATTGAACAGAAAATAAATAGAATCCTGAGAGAGACTATTCTAGTTGTGGGTCGCCTCGAGGAAATACAGCTCACCTAGTCTCCGTGTCAACCATGCTGCTACGCCCACTAGGCCACTAGAGGTGCATGTGCCTGTGCAACAAAAACGCACAGAAGTGTAGCATAAGTACAAAAATAATATGTACTCAGTAAGTATCCCACTAATATCGAAGAAGTAGAGACGAGATGGAAACTTTGACACTTACTAATGGTCAAATAATAATTAAAGCGACGATCTCATGAATTTATTAAGGACGACAGTAGATTCAAAAGAATTACTATATAGGTAAAAAGTTCCTTTTATATAAAAAGCCTCCAGATTCATAATCCTTTAATTTTTAATTATCTCAAGTCGGGAGAGCAGCTACCAATATCAATAAATATCAAGGAAAGCAATATAAGCATGCGCAACTTATGCCGAGGTCGTACGGCCCGATCCAACATAAATGTAAAATATGCACTTCCGAGGGTCAAACAGCACGAACCATAGATGCATCTATTACCCCGCTCGCGAATCACCCATGCGACACATTCAAATTTAAATAAACCGTTACCCTACTCGCATATCATACATGCGACGCAGGTACACATAGAAATACATGCTCAAACTCGGGGAACATTTATCCAAATAAAAGTCAAATTCTCTTTTGACGATTTTTTTGAGAAAATGAGGTTTAATCCTTTTTAGAAATTCATTTTACCAATTCGATAGGATTTCAGCAAGTCATACTGTCAATAACATTACAAGATTCCAAGTACAGCTTGCTTTTGGATCCTATACTAATCGGACAATAACATAATAGTAGCTACGCACGGACTCTCGTCCTCTCGTGCATACATAGCCCCCACAATTAGGAGCACATAACAAATTAATTCACCGATGGGGACAATTTCCTCTCACAAGGTTAGAAAGGAGACTCGCCTCGTTCCGGAGATCCATAACCGGCATTCCACGCGCTCCCGAAGACTTGAATTGATCCTAAATATTCCAAATCTAGCCAATGATTATGAAAATTCATTATTATACGATAAACTACTCATATTAATCCAATTTATAACAATTCCTAACCCCAATAGGAAAGTTGACAAAAATGCCCTCGGGCCCACGTGCCCGAATTTTTAAAATGTTTGAAGAATAAGTTTACCCATAGCCTCACGAACTCAAATATATAATTTTCTTTAAGTTCCCTACTCAAAATTGTGGACAAATTCCAAGAATATAGATTTTTAGGTCTTTCTACCAAAACCCCAAATTTCTACCAATTTACATGCTAAAATCCATACATAATCGATATATTAACTCAAGATGGATGGGATTAGCTTATCTTATCGTTGATGATGAAAAATCCCACTTGAAGCTGTCCAAAATCACCGACACCAAATGTAAAATAGGGGCAAATGACCAAACCGTCGATTTTTAAAAGAACTACTGCCTCCAGCACTTTGCGCACATGCGGTCCTATGACCGCTTCAGCAGTTCCGTAGGCGCGGGTCAATGGCCGCATCTACTGTCTTTCCTCAATTATCCTACCTCCGCATCTGCACTTCTCCTTCCGCAGGTGCGGTCCCGCATCTGCAGGAAAATGGCCACATCTGCGATCCCAGCCTAGTCGCATAATTCTGTATCTGTGCTTCTCCTTCCGCAGGTGCGGTCCCGCTTCTGCGGCTCAATGACCGCATCTACGGTCCCTTCACTTCCAGTCCAAAACCGCATCTATGGCTCTTCTGGCCGCTTCTGCGGCTCCGCACCTGCGACCCAATTCTCGCAGGTGCGGTTATGACAGCAACCAACAAGTTCAGCCTTCCAAAAATTCCATTTTCGATCCGTTAACCACCCGGAATCCACCCGAGTCCCCCGGGACCCCAACCAATCACACCAACCAGTACCAACATACATTACAAATTTGCTCAAGGCCTCAAATCACATCAAATAATGCTAAAATCATGAATCGACCTCCAATCCAAGCTTTATGAACTTTAGAAATTTCAAACTTCTACTTTCGATGTTTATACCTGTCAAATCACGTTCGATTGACCTCAAACTTTGCACACAAGTCATATTTGACATTACGGACCTACTCCAACTTCCGGAATCAGAATCCGACCCCGATATAAAAAAGTCCACTTCCGGTCAAACTTCTCAAAAACCGTCAATTTTCTATATTTAGCCAAATGACTCAAAAATGACCCACGAACCTCCGAATTCATTTTTGATCGCGCTTCTAACTCCAGAATCACCATACGGAGCTACTCCTAGACTTGAAATCCCAAACAGACATTGATAACACTGAAATGCACTTCAACCAAAACTTATGAGATTTCTTCCAAAATGCTAACTTCCACAATAGGCGCCAAAATGCTCCTGGGTCATCCGAAACCCGATCCGGGCGTACGCCCAAGTCCAAAATTATCATACGAACCTACTGGAACCTTTAGATCTTGATTCTGAGGTTGTTTACTCTGATATCCAATCTTAGTTAATTCTTCCAACTTAAAGCTTCCGAAATGAGAATTCTCTTTCCAAATCAACTCCGAACTTCCCGAAATTCAATTTCGACCGCGCGTACAAGTCATAATACATGCAATGAAGATACTCATGGCATCATATTGTTGAACGACACGCTAGATCTCAAAACGACCGGTCGGGTCGTTACTTTCTCTCCCACTTAAACATACGTTCGTCCTAGAACATGCTAAGAACTGCGCTGGAGTTGTCCGTAATCGTTGTTTAACACCTCGAGCACCTACCCGTGCTATCACAACTCTGCTGAGCATTTTTTTTGCTTGGTCACTTTGAAGATATCCTTTCTCACTTAAGCACATAAGCCTCAGACCCCAATTCCAACATCCGAAATTCTCCGCCGGGCCTGTTTCCAACATACGAGCATTGTATCAGTAACTACACGCAGCACCAAAACATGACTGCATACCTTAGCTGAATTCCCATCTTGCACCACTTTACTCACAGGACCACAATAGCATTCTATGATCGAATAAGTCGAAATTCCATGAATCCGATGCTCCCATTGCACTCCATCACCTACAT
The DNA here is from genome assembly GCA_026770625.1 of Nicotiana glauca. NCBI lineage: Eukaryota > Viridiplantae > Streptophyta > Magnoliopsida > Solanales > Solanaceae > Nicotiana > Nicotiana glauca. Next base: position 30,157 of record MU749352.1, on the reverse strand, counting down.
AGGTCTTGCTCAAATTCTTACAATACCGTCATGACGAAAAGACGTGTGGAAATTCATACCAAATGTCGAACCCACAATTCATTTGGCCTATACTCCCGACAAGAACCATCATCTCATTCTGAATAAGATAATGGTATTTGCTCCTTAATATACTTCATGTAATCAGGTTGCACTGATCCTAAATCCAATGATCTCGTCTCACCCAGTACGAACCGCTTAGGAAATAATCCACCCCGGACACTATCAAAAGTCTCATATGATGCCACAATGTGCCAATATGCTACCAATTCGAACGCGATACAAAAGGAAATTGAACTCCTAAAAGGAAATCCAATAACCCTGCTCACGAATCATACATGCGGCACGGTCAACATAATTAAACAGACACCCCGCTCGCAAATCATGCATGCGACGCGGGCACACAACTAATATAAGTTCCTCTCAGGAAGGGAGGATACAAAACACATAAAATAGACACGGGGAACTGTACTCAACATCCCACTATTGCGGCATGCAACCCAATCCAGATAACATACCCATGGCAGAGTGCCAGTCGATCCACTAATAGTATTCACATGAGGAGATATACATCGAGCTAAATTGCTCATTGCAACAAAATACCGAATATCAGTCACAAGCACGCTAAGTGTATAAAACCATCCCTGGGGAGACATACAGTGCCATAGGCTACAAAACTCAAGCACAACTGAGGTGCGACATACAATCTGAATCTCAAGAGCCCTCCTGCTCACATAACACTATCTCTATGGCGAACCTAAACACATAAGCAACTTCCCAAGCCGTGTCACAACTCACACGGCACAATGTATCATTACATGAAATATCTGACAATGAAATAACACCCTGACTACTCCTCCATAAGGAGCACATTACTGAAATGAACACATCTGGCCTGATATAAAGTCCACATTCACATTTAAATCCATCCATAGACCTCAAGTTGATTCTGATCGCACCGAACTAGGCTAATAACCTTTCAAAGGTCCATAAATACTCCCCTTTCTCTCATAACACATAAGAACAACCATCATAATCGGAGTAAACATCCACAGTCTATAAACCAATAAACTGAGTGCCCTACAGGCATAAATTCTCATATTAACGATACCACCACGATCTCCATACTTGGTTTCATCCTCCAATCAATCAGTGACTACATGCCACGCTTGTATAATCTTCTCGTGGAACATGCCCCTACAACCTTTTGTAACAGATACCAAGTCTGTATATCCATACCACCGACCGCACTAATGCTGAAAAGCGATCAAGAATCCATAACCAGGATGCAAAGACTCCTTCACAAACACCAATCTCAGGTGACGCTGAAAACAATACCAACTTACTTTAAACATCAAAACTACTTTCCTGCTCATCCGAGCTCGTGACATTCTCGTCAACACCAAACTGTAACCTTGATCCTCACTTTAAATTCTATACCACTCACTACACCCAACCCCCCAATATACAATAGAATACTATTCCCATCATAACTCCGGGACCACTAATAGATTAACACTTCATCATATAAAAACTTTCTACTTAACTCACTCCAGGAGACCATTGTGACACACAGGTGAATTCTAATAACCATAGAATACGCCAAATCTTTAAGTAGTGGTCTTAAGCCACCATAGCCCTTCCGAGACCCACCTACACATGACAGGCCATAATAGTAGAATAGTTCTGAATAACATCATTTATGGCGGCCAACAGGCCTTGCACATACCGCCACAAATCACTTGCATAATTTGCTGAAGGAACTAATTACTACCACCAATATGCCAATTCAACTATGGCTAACCAGTCTATCTCCTTCCAATTTATCCTTGATTGCCTTAGAAATAATAACTCCATTCAACACGTAACACACTCTATCTGCACTCCTCCCGAGTGATCGTGAATCACAAGACCCTGCTGTCTCAAATCCCACAAACCATTTCAGACCTCCCAATTGCTACACCACAGGTCAAAACGTAATACAACATTTTGGGCAACTTCTCATAAGCTTCTACAAAGCTTGATTCTTAACCATACGTATAGGCTCGAAATCACTAGGCACTATGCTTTGCCCCTTGAATCCATTAGGATCGTTGCTGAGAGCCACCTACTCTGACTCGGCCCTGAATATAATCATTTCCATAAATCTCTAGCACATGAATACTCTCTCAGCGAAGCACTCGACGGAATAACTTCCCTTGAAATATGCATCTATTCAAGGCATAAATCCTGAATCCTTCTCCAAGTCTGAACATGGCCAATAAGGCCAACCTTAGCATGCCTCTAATAATTCCTTTGCTCAAATTACCACTTATGTTCTTTTCCTGTATCTAAAATAACCCATCAATATACTAATCATCAGAATCCTCCCAAGTAATTTATCGGCAATCCTTAATCATAGCCGGTCGGGCTCTCCTACTTAGCCTGAAGCTATTATTACACAAATTCTGGGACTCACCAGGATCCTTTATCTCTTATTGACATAACCTTGCGCAATCAACCGCCAAAATTTTTGGAATCTGTCTGTAAAACCCTCTTGTTATATTCTGAATCATCAACCATATTCACACGACCTATCTCTTTGTTGTATAGCCAATATAACCCTTTGTAGAAGCTTTTCCAACCGCGTGACCACCATTCTGCTCCTTGGAGATATTCCGCTTGTGAAATCTACGTGTCGACATTTTCCAATACTGTTACACGGGGTACAATCACCATGAAATTAATGACCCATCCTGAGTCCAAGCTCACTCTCTAGCTGCACGAGCCCATTCACCCCTCGTGGGCATCAACCAAATGCGGGGCAACATCCTTCCTATTCAAAGTTAGGTTGTATCCTTCTCCATTCCTAGCAGCCCCTTTCCGTTATATCAAAATCTCTTGCCTCCTAATAGCCCATACTCGAAATTAATCCGTAGGCCCAAATCACTAATCACTAAAATTCCCAAATCACTCCAAACTCTCCCACTTAGGTGAAACTCATCCCTTTAGTCGACTACTCAAACTTTGCTTCTTATACATGGCCTTTTAGAAATTTTAACTACCGCCTGACACTCCCCTCATGCCCCTTCTCGTCCGTTGCTGCTCAGTTGTTGCCTTAAATAAAATCTATCTTCGTGGCACTTGAACCCACAATTGCTACTAACTTTACACCTTTCGGAAGATCATCTTCCTCATACCGTCGACATTAGAAACACTGATTCAACCCTGAACTACCGCAACCTACGATATCTGACAACTGTATTTTCAATACTAATTCATAATAGCTTGCCCCAAAGGCAAATTATAGAAGATCATAACACCGGCGAAATCAGTACGTTCAATTAGGACAACGACATCTCATCATAGAAGAATGCTCCACCATGCTCACAAATACCAAGTCTCGTTACTCCACCCACCCACATCTGACCATTCTTAGTCTGATTGTCTTTTCCCTGTTGGGAATAAAATACTGAATCTCTAGATTATGCACTAAGTAAACCTCCTTTCAAGTCATTCATTGCCCCTACACGTAGGCAAATGTCCTACCATCAAATCAATAATGCGGAACAATAGTTTATAGCATCATGGTAACTTGTGCCTAGCCTCATAGCTTTCAGAAGTACCACTAATGATCTGAAATGACAGAATATCCTTCCACAAGGCCAAAATAATGGTTCAGGCAACTATACAGGGAGAAATACCCCGCACTGCATCGGTAGTACCATAACAATTCTTCTATTCTTGATTTATAAGAAGCGGTTCGCGTCACACAAGATTGAATAGGAAGGAATTAAAGGCATAAGCCTCCATGGATCAAATCACACGATGAGGATTCAAGATGGAAAATACTCCCAATAATCCTGCAGCCTCCCGAGGATAGGTACAGACGTCTCCGTACCGATTCGCGAGACTTTACTAGACTTGCTCATGACTGGTGAGACCCTAGGAAACTAGTGCTCTGATACCATGTTGTCACGACACCCTGATTTTTAAAAGAACTACTGCCTCCAACACTTTCAGCACCTGTGGTCCTATGACCGCTTCTGCGGTTCCGCATGTGCGAGCCAATGGCTGCATCTGCTGTGTTTCCTCAAGTCTCCCACCTCCGCATCTGCGCTTCACCTTCCATAGGGGCAGTCCCGCATCTGCGGTCCCAGCCTAGTCGCCCAACTCGCATCTGCGCTTCACCTTCCGCAGGTGCGATCCTGCTTCTGCGGTCCCTTCATTTCCAGTCCAAAACCGCATTTGCGGCTCTTCTGGCCGCTTCTGCAGCTCCACACCTGTGGCCCAATTCTCGTAGGTGCGGTTATGACAGCAACCAGCAAGTTCAGCCTTCCAAAATTTCCATTTTCGATCCGTTAACAACCCCGAATCCACCCGAGGTCCCCGGGACCCCAACCAATCACAACAACCAGTACCAACACACATTACGGACTTGCTCGAGGCCTCAAATCACATCAAACAACACAAAAATCAGGAATCGACCTCAAATCCAAGCTTTATGAACTTTAGAAATTTCAAACTTCTACTTTAGATGTTTATACATGTCAAATCACGTTCGATTGACCTCAAACTTTGCACACAAGTCATATTCGACATTACAGACCTACTTCAACTTCTGGAAATGGAATCCGACCCTCATATTAAAAAGTCCACTTCCGGTCAAACTTCTCAAAAACCTTGAATTTTCTATCTTTAGCCAAATATCTCCAAAATGCCCCACGGACCTCCAAATTCATTTCCGATCGTGCTTCAAAGTCCAGAATAACCATACGGAGCTACTCCCAGACTCGAAATCCCAAACGAACATCGACAACACTGAAATGTACTTCAACCCAAACTTATGAGATTCGATCAAAAATGCTAACTTATACAATAGGCGCCAAAACTATTACGCCCCAAAAACTAAGGAGCACGCCCGGCACTCAACTGAGTAAACCCGATTGACCAAGCCTATTATGTTTAATTCTACCCAAATTAATTCATGAATAAAGAGGAGATGAACTCTATTAATCATACCTTGTAAATATTTCATTAACAGTTCCATTTTATTTCCATTAGCAGTTTCAACCATAATGTCCAAAATACTACAATTTTTATAGTTATGATGATGAAAAACATATTTGCCAAATACCAATACTTCTAATTTAATTTCCAGTATCAAACACCACCCACGACCTGTCTACGGAGCCTGTAAATAGAACTAAAGAGTAATATGAAAATACCAGCAACAAGGCTCCGGCTATACCTCAAATGAATAATACACAATAACCAGATGACACAGGACCCTGAAATGAAGTGGGAATCACCAAGTTAGATGGGAGGAACACACCGCTACCTCTGATCGCTACCGCCTACTATGGAAATACCTGCATCCATTAAAGATGCAGCATCCTCGGAAAAAGGGACGTTAGTACTATCAAACAGTACTATTATGTAAAGCTAAAAATCATCTTTCAAAATAGAATAACTATACAAGGAAAGGAAAGGCACAGAAACGGAAAATTTTAATCGATTGTATCTAAATTTGCAATGGAACATATTCATTAACTCCTTTTGAATTTGCAAAAGTATTGCATATTTTAGTTTGGGCAGATCTTTAGTACCGATAATATGACAAGTCACGGTATCACTGTTCACATTGCCACCGTACTCTTGGTACGAAGTCCAATCTCGGTCCGTTTGGCTAAGCCACCTTATTTGAAGGTGTAACCACAATCACATTTTGTATTCCAGTTTCCAACATGAATTACCACCATGTGTGCGGCATGGCATCCGATCTCGGTCCGATCATCTAAGCCGTCTTACCACAGTGTCGTGTGGATCGACGTATCCATATTTACCAATAATATCATCCCAATATTCCACAATGAACCCTACACCAGCACGTGTAGTTTCGGGGTTAGGTTATTTCAACATACCCTTCCTCGGTGACTATCGATCTCCCAAAAATATTATTATATATGTACTTATATTATATGGATTTGCACGCAAAGGTAACACATATACACATATAGGAATGCACTCATCTAAGAATCCTTCACGTTGCACAAGTCTTTATTAACATTTCCAACCTCTCACAATAGTAATATTTCCTTGGCTCTTTGGGCCTTTCACAAGTTTCTCTATTCATGGCACTATAGCCGCATTTCACATTTCATACTTTCATTTCTTTTAAATTTCAAGGATCATCACCAATTACCAACGTATAACATATTTCAGAAATCATATATGTCAAGTTCATTAGCAAATGAAACTATAAACACAAACATAACCAACGCAGTTAATTCCTTAGTTTATATTTCATTTCCATCATTTATTTTATAATTCTTGGCACTTGGGCTCATGTTACATTTGGAGTCTTTTCCCCTTTTTATTCGTTCAATAACACCATCTTCCATATTGACGGGAACCAACACGTAATAAATTGCACACATAATATAAGGAGCATGTAGGATAATAATTCACGTTTTCAAGTAGCATGGTGACATGATAACACATAGAACAATTAGGAAACAAAATTATTTCAACATATCACATTAAGTAATCAATTCCATCTGATCAAGTAAGGGACTCGTACCACGTATTCAAACACCAATAATTTGATTCTAAGAAGAATGGAGTCAGCCATACGTACCTCAAAGATCTTTTAGGAAGATTCCACATTTTTGAAGTTATCTTTATAGTCTATCATCGGCTAAACACACTCAATCAAGGCATTTAGTACACATATGGATGTCTAGGATTAATAAATTCATCGAGTCTTCCTTACCCAAATGGGTATGCTAGTCTTCATTTAAATTACGACTCGGAGTTATACCATTTTAATATTAAATCCATATATTAAACATCTATATTTTTATATAAGGCTCATTCGGAATAGTCAAGCTTTATGAGTCCATTCGGGTGACCCGGAGGATGGGAATTAGGAATTTTGAAGAATTCAGTTTTTGAGAAGTGAAGTTTAACCAACATACCTTGTTGAGCTTTCCTTAAGTTATAGCAATGCCCTGATACTTCTAGCGATAATAATCCAGATGGATGATAATCTAGTGGCTTGCTTCCTTTATTCTTGAAGATTTGAACAAGATTAGGTGATTTGGAGTGCTAGGTTCACTCTTTCTCTCTCCATATTGTTCTTTCCTCTCTCTAAAATCAGTAGAAAAAAATGACCCCAAATGAAGCCCCTAAGCCTATTTATTAAAATGGGGTCGGGTCATGAAAATAGGAAGATTAACCCTCCGAATTCGGGTCTGCGGTCGCATAATGGACCGCAGAATAGGTATGCTGGCCCCAAACGCGTCGCAAAACTCGATGCCCAAAATTGGGCTACACTGGTCCAATTTTCAACCAGATTTGCGATCGCAAATCGGTTATGCGGACCACATAATGGTTGTTGCAATCGCATATCTGACATAGGATCGCATTTTTCTAGCTTTTGGTAATTTGATCATAACTTTGTGAAGGAATGTCCAAATGACAAACGGTTTGAAGCGTTGGAAACTAGACTCAAAGATATTTCATATGATAGGTTGTTCATCACATAAAATCTTATACATACTTAGATATGCTCATTCAAAGTGAGGACTTGTGCAAACTCATTTGGAATCTTAGCCTATTATGAAGTTTTCCCATTTGACTTAGTCTTAGGCCTTTCCTTGGGCCCCAAATTAGTTACAAAAAGACTTGTAAATTTATTTACCAAGTACAATTGATGACCACCATGTTAATAGCACGCAAAATATTATAATTAGCCTACGTGGCACCACAAAATCCTAAATTACTTAGCGAAATTTTCCGGGGTCTTACATTCCCCCCCCCCCCCAGGATCATTCATCCTCGAATGATAAGTAGAGTCCTCCCCAAACTCTTTAACATAACATGTCTCTTTTCTAACCTACCTCAAGTCCCTAAATTTTGGCTAACTCCCAAATTTTTCATAAATTTCGGCAGAGTCTCCTTTGTAACTAGGCCTATCCACCTGCAAGATAATCACCAAAACCATCCTCACAACACATCCACAACGAGACAAAGCACCACAATGTATATATCAACAATACTAATTTCACCATTACAAGCACTATATTATCATAAGGATACATTGACATGAACTGCACATTTCTAAATCATAATACCTAAAAGGTATCTTTCAAGTCAAAACCAATTCCTATGCAATCAAAAGAAAATACCTTATTTCCACAACACTCTCGACCTTCATTGTGGCATCTTATACTTACAAATTGTGCCATAACACATTCATGGATACAATCTCCACCCCAAACGTACCTAACCAGGATGACAAATAGATACCCTTCATGGGCCAACTATCCATTATCTCCACCTTTAGCAATTTCCCCCGAAATGATACACAAAGGATCTTCAACTACCTTCTTAGACATAGACATGTGAAAACACAAAATATGTGGGGAACAACTATGGGTAAACTTCATACTTGTAGTGCGGCCTAATGTGACATACACTTATGCAACCTTCATTATCAACTCACATAACATCTTCATGGGAAAATATTGGGAATAATCTGTTCGCCCTCCTAAATTCTAAATCTCTACGCGATCACCTACACTAAACCTTTGATGACCTTCAATGATTACACCCAGATGTGCTGCCCTAAACTGACCATAAAAAATTACCTGTCAAATATATGTGATCATATGGGGATGCTCCCTCTTTGACATGTTTGAACCTTTAATACCCAATAGATTTAATTCAATGAGGAGTAACAGAGTTCAAGATCTGGCTGGAATTATTCAGGAACCCATTAATGTGCTGAGTAGAGTTTTTCATGAGTTTATATGCTAAGATACACGAAGATTACTACTAACAATGTTGACATTGTTAATCATTGTGACAACATCAATTATCAGACAAATGAAGCACAAAGGTAACTAAAGACACGACAACTTGTCTTCTCAGTCAATATGCCTATGGTATGTGCAAAAACTTAGAAGCATCTAATCTCAACCCTTACGAATGAAGCCATACATCCAAGACATCTTAATATTGGGATGAACTCATGTATCGGTTAGAGGGGTTCTAATGGTTAACATAATGCTCCGGGGAGAAAGACAAATAAAACTTATATTCACCCAGGGGGTGGAATACCAAGGGTAGCAAAACTCCCCGCACATGATAATGACATAGTCAATAATTCTAGAAGTCGAGTGTGTAAAGACAACCGAACCCAATAAAGCAGTATAAAATAATCATAGAAGGTCTGCAGATGCTCATGATGAGTTCTCCATGGATTTTGACTTGAGAAGTACCTAAATGCTAATGAAAGACAGCACAACATAAGAAGTAGGCGTTGTGCTATAATACCCCTAAAGGTGCATTTGGTCTTGACGAAGAGCTTATTAATGGTCCTTATGAGAAAGCAAGTGTTACAGTGACACAGACACATAGAAGGACACGTTCTCTCATGGTTATCGAACAGGTGTTGGGAAACTAACCCAATGAATTCATTGACTAAGGAATACAGTTAACATATGTGGTGGAGGCATAAATAGAAGATAGACGTTTGATACGAGCTGGACATGCTTCTGTTATATCAACTCCTAGACTGCAATACACAACCACGTAACGGGCAACCACAATACTTAGAACAAAGTAAGCTTCGTACTGAGGAATGATCTTAGTGGACATGAAAGTCATACTGAGATGGGCAAACAATATATCTTCCTATGACAGATTCGTAAAAATCTCAAATTTCTCAGAAATTCTATACAGACAAGCAACTACTTCATTTGACATGTACACATATGATAAGAGGTAGGATATGCTCTCATGTTACTAGACAGTGAAAAGGTTTCATGATGATACTCACAAGAGGGTAGAGTTACTATTCAAATCAAAGAAGCCATATACACCAGTTACAAAAAGAGTGTCTCGAGAAGGATCGCAACACTGGGATGCTTTACATGGAACTTGGCACTACATAGGTAAACTTTACGTGCATGTATAGACACAAGCGAGCAGATGCTGTCCATTTAAAGAAAATGTTTCTATGAGGAATTCATCGAGAATAGTCCCTTGTTGAGAATTTAGGAATAGCAACTGGGAAGTATGAATCCTAGAGTTATAACTCAATTCAAGGACATAATTATATAACTTAATTCCCCCAGAATGTAGATAAGAGGATTTGTAATAGAGTGGATTCATGAGTAATGCGTCTCGTTCAAAGAGTCGATACATGCAATTTTTTGTTATTCAACACCTTGTTAAGACCATGTTTATGAGAATTCTTCAATATGGGTGTACATATACAACGAGTAGAAATTTTTATTTGACTCACTTAATGACTTTAGGTTGGTAGGGCAATAGATTAATCGATACTCCTCGACTCCACATTCCTAACGTACGTAGGTAACATACTGATATACTACATGATCAGGTGGTGCAGAGACATTAATAGGAACAAGGGTACTCCCCTTAGCAACAAGTTCTACCAATCCCTCCATGGATCGATACATTCTCCTAACAAACGCTTGGGAAATCTCCCTCATATTCAGTGGTAGGGGCATTCCCTCCTTTCTGCTTCCAAAATCATGAATTACTCATCTTGAGATTAAGACATAGAATGGAAATTAGCTCCCTATCTTGAGCTCTACTGCACGATCTTGAGTATCAAAGAAGGGTCAAATTCCTAAATGTCCGAATACTCTCCAACCTATAGATGTGGTCGACAACACACCGATAATAAGGACTCTACTAGACACAGATCCGAGGCATCCTAGGACACTTTAAAACCTTAGGCTCTAATACCAAGTTTGTCACGCCCCAAAAACCAAGGAGCGCGACTGGCGCTCAACCGAGTAAACCCGACTGAGCAAGCTTGTTAGGTTTAATTCTACCCAAATTAATTCATGAATAAAGAGGAGATGAACTCCATTAATCATACCTTGTAAATATTTCATTAACTCTTCCGTTTTATTTCCATTAGCAGTTTCAACCATGATGTCCAAAATACTACAATTTTTATAGGTATGATGATGAAAAACATATTTGCCAAATACCAATACTTCTAATTTAATTTCCAGTATCAAACACCACCCACGACCTGTCTATGGAACCTCTAAATACAACTGAAGAGTAATATGGAAATACTGGCAACAAGGCTCCGGCTATACCTCAAATGAATAATACGCAATAACCAGATGACATAGGACCCCGAAATGAAGTGGGAATCACCAAGTTATCTGCGAGGAACATAGTGCTACCTCTAATCGTTGTCGCCTACTATGGAAATACCTGCATCCATTAAAGATGCAACATCCCCAGCAAAAGGGACGTTAGTACTGTCCAATAGAACTAGTATGTAAAGCTAAAAATCATCTTTCAAAATAGAATAACTATACAAGGAAAGGAAAGTCATAGAAACGGCAAATTTTAATCGATTGTATCCAAATGTACAATTGAAACATATTAATTAACTCCTTTTGAATTTGCAAAAGTATTGAATATTTTAGTTTGGGAGATCTTTAGTACCGATAATACCACAAGTCACGATATCACTATTCACAATACCACCGTACTCTTGGTACGGAGTCTGATCTCGGCCCGATCGGCTAAGCCACCTAATTTGAAGGTATAACCACAATCATATTCTGTATCAGAGTTTCCAACACAAATTACCAGCATGTGTGCGGCATGGCATCCGATCTCGGCCCGATCATCTAAGTCGTCTTTCCACAGTGTTGTGGTTCGACGTATCCATATTTACCAACAATATCATCCCAATATTCCACAATGCACCCTACATCGGCACGTGTAGTTTCAGGGTTAGGTTATTTCAACATACCCTTCCTTGGTGACTATCGATCTCCCAAAATTATAATTATATATGTACTTCTATTATATGGATTGCACACAAAGGTAACACATATACATATACAGGAATGCACACATCTAAGAATCCTTCACGTTGCATAAGTATTTATTAACATTTCCAACCTCTCACAATAGAAATATTTCCTTGGCTCTTTGGTCCTTTCACAAGTTTCTCTATTCATGGCACTATAGCCACGTTTCACATTCCATAGTTTCACTTCTTCTAAATTTCAAGGATCATCACCAATTACCAACGTATAACATATTTCAGAAATCATATATATCAAGTTCATTAGCAAATGAAACTATAAATACAAACATAACCAATTCAGTTAATTCATCAGTTTACATTTCATTTTCATCATTTATTTCATAATTCTTGGCACTTGGGCTCATGTTACATTTGGAGTCTTTTTCCCTTTTTATTCGTTCAATAACACCATCTTCCATATTGATGGGAACCAACATGCAATGAATTGCACACATAATATAAGGAGTATGTAGGATCATAATTCACGTTTTCAAGCAGCATGGTGAGATGGTAACACATAGAACAATTACGGAACAGAAACCTTTAAACATATCACATTAAGTATTCCACCTGATCAAGTAAGGGACTCGTACCAAGTATTCAAATACCAATGAATTGATTCTAAGAAGAATGGAGTCAACCATACATACCTCAAAGAGCTTTAGGCAGATTCCACATTTTTGAAGTTATCGTTATAGTCTATTATCAGCTAAACACACTCAATCAAGGCATTTAGTACACATATGGGCATCTAGGAGTACTAAATTAATCGAGTCTTCCTTACCCAAATGGGTATGCTAGTCTTCATTAAAATTACGACTCAGAGTCATACCATTTTAATATTGAATCCATAAATTAAACATCTACATTTTTATATAAGGCTCATTCGGAATAGTCAAGCTTTACGAGTTCATCCAGGTAGACCCAGAGGGTGGGAATTAGGAATTTTGAGCTGATTATACCTAAACTTATAGAATCATTACAGAATTCCATTTTTTAGAGGTGAAGTTTAGCCAACATACTTTGTTGAGCTTTCCTTAAGTTACAGCAATGCCCCGATACTTCTAGCGATAATAATCCTGATGGATGATAATCTAGTGGCTTGCTTCCTTGATTCTTGAAGTTTTGAACAAGATTAGGTGATTTGGAGTACTAGGTTCCCTCTTTCTCTCTCTGTATTGTTCTTTCCTCTCTCTAATATCAGTAGAAAAAAATGTCCCCAAATGAAGCCCCTAAGCCTATTTGTTAAAATGGGGTCGGGTCATGAAAATAGGAAGATTTACCCTCCGAATTTGGTTCTGCGGTCGCATAATGGACCGCATAATGGGTGTGCTGGCTGCAAATGCGTCGCAAAACTCGATGCTCAAAATTGGGCTACACTGGTCCAATTTTCGACCAAATATTCGATCTCAGATCGGTTATGCGGACCGCATAATGGTTTTTCCGATCGCATATCTGACAGAGGATCGCATTTTTCTAGTTTTTGGTAATTTGATCATAACTTTGTGTAAGAATGTCCAAATGATGAACGGTTTGAAGCGTTGAAAACTAGACTCAAAGATCTTTCATATGTTAGGTTGTTCATGACATAAAATATTATACATACTTAGATATGCTCGTTCAAACTGAGTACTTGAGCAAACTCATTTGGAAGCTTAGTCTATTATGAAGTTTTCCCATTTGACTTAGGATTAGTCCTTTCCTTGGGCCCCAAATTACTTACCATAAGACTTGTACAATTATTTACCAAGTCCAATTGATGCCAACCATGTTAATAGCACGCAAAATATTATAATTAGCGTACGTGGCCCCAAGAAATCTTAAATTACTTAGTGAAATTTTTCTGGGTCTTACAAAAATGCTCCCGGGTCATCCAAAACCCGATCCGGGCATATGCCCATCTCCGAAATCATCATACGAACATACTAGAACCTTCAGATCACGGTTCCGAGGTTGTTTACTCTGATATCCAATCTTAGTTAATTCTTCCAACTTAAAGCTTTCGAAATGAGAATTCTCTTTCCAAATCAACTCCGAACTTCCCGAAATTCAATTTCGATTGCGCGTACAAGTCATAATACTTGAAGTGAAGTGACTCATGGACTCAGACTACTGAACGACGTGCTAGAGCTCAAAATAACCGATCGGGTCGTTACAAAGATGAAACTTAAGTAAAAATCAGTTGAAAAAGTAAAGAAGAAAACAAGAGTTGAAAACATTTAAATGTTTAAACATTTTTTTTGCAGAAAATCCATTCGAAATCAAAACCCTATCTTTTAGGGTAAAATAAAAATCGGTTAACAATAATAGTAAAATCAAAAAATCTTAAGGGAAAAATACCAAACAAACTCAAAATCGCTTCAAATCTAAAGAGATCTAAACGGATTCAACCTGAAATGGCTAGGTTTGTGGAAATAAACAGAAGTGAATAAAATCTAATTTGAAACCATAAAAACACGAAAATATCAGTACTCACAGATATCGCAGTGATCATAGATGGAATAATTGAGAAATGAGAGACTATGAACCAAATATGGTTCGAATCTCTTGAGATTGTCATAAAGTAACATGAAAATCATACAACCAGTAGAGAGATGAGGCCAGATAGGGCATGAAATTGAAGGAAAACCCCATGAATCAAGGGGGATATCAGTGACGATGGGCTAGGGTTAGAAAGGGGTGAGAGAGAAGAAAGGAAAGAAGGGGATTAAAGGACGGTGGATCGGAAAAATGGGGGGTAGGGTTAAGGGGTTGGTGTAATTAAAAAGGAAAGTTGATCCCGTACCGTTGATCTTCTGAGATCAACGGCCAGGATTTAATTGAGGTTGGGCTGGTTATATACTGGTAGGATATTTTGGGTTTGGGTATTGGGCTATGGGTTAGGATAATTGGGCTGACTAGTTATTGGGCTGCGGTTCGAAAATTTAATTGAAGAGGGGCTATGTTTTAAATACCTACTTAATTTAATAAAATAATTTATATATGATTAAAAAATGATATTTCTATGTGAAAATGATTTAAAATAATTACTTAGTATTATAAAAATATAGAAAGTTATTTTCTGTGTAGATAATATAATTATGCATATAGATGGGCTAATATTGCAAAATGTGTAATTCTAGCCTTAAAATGCTAATGTAATTATAAAAATAATATAATTAAAATACTTAAGTACTATATGGGCATAAATGATCAATTTAGATGATTAAATCACCATAAAAAATGATATGAGGGATAATTATTGAATATTTATATATTAAAAAAACAGAAATAACTTGATATAAAGCTTTAAAAATTATTGAAAAATTAGAGAAATACTTTGCATGTTTGAAAATGCATGTGCGTTATTTTTAAAAATATATATATGCATATTTAAAATATATGAGAGAAAAATTAGGTATTAATACACTATACTCGTATAACACCGAATTGCCTGCTCCTCCCACTTGAACATTGACTCACGCACAATTTGAAAGCCCTTTGACCTGTATTACACTTTCAACTCTTTCTCATGCTTAGCTCTTATAGCTAACTCATACTTGTGAACAAATATCCTAAGAGTGCTTTGATGGGTAATATATCTATCAAAGAACGCATGCATCCCCTCCCTTCTTTGCATAGATAGCATACCAGCCTAAAAATACACATCAATGTACACAGGAACCCATTTTTCCTTCTCAGAGTAAAGCTTGTTGAACCAATTCCTTGTATACAAATTATACCTTGCAATATATCTTTTCTATTTTCTCTTAAAAACATCAATAGTAATGCTATCAAGGACTATGGATTTAAGTTCTCCACGTGCAATTTAGAAGGACGAACACCACTTAAGTAAAGAGGCAACTTTGAAAATATATGCCAAATACAATACCTATGTATTGTATTTGGCATCACTTTAGCAATGGCTACCTTAATGCTCTGACACTGATCAGTTATGATCGCATCTGGATGAACATTTTCCGTGGCCTCAAGCCAAGTTCTAAAAACTAATTTTTAACTATCGATATCTTCATGAGACATGAGAGCACATCCCAGTAAGACAAATGTAGTACATGGAATATTATATCGATTCACAAGGTACGTCGTATCAAAGCATATCGCATCATGGAATTGCTCATACGCTGCCTTACAATGTGAATGCACCCATACCATATTTAGCAGCCTGCCAATATTCTCAACGTCTATTGAATAGAAAAACTCTTTATCCTTTACCTGCATTTCACGAAAAAAGTTGAGCAGCGACTGTGTCCTCTTCTTGCATTTCAAAATTCCTACTCTTCAAAATAAAGTTTCTACAATCCTTTAGAGTGCAACCCAAATTTTGTGGTCCACCACGTTGAACCTTATAAAGTTTAATATTCTTAGAGGGTCTAATACCAGATCGATCGTGAGCTACAAGATCCCTCTTCAAAGAATCACAAATGGACCTATGTCCAGCCATCAGGCGCAATATGGATGGGAGTATGTGACGACCCGGCCAGTCGTCTCATGAGTTACCGCTCTGTTTCACCTATTTTTTCTTCTTTATGCTTTGTTATCCGTGTTTTTTGGTATCGGGTTGGTCGGATCGAATATGGAATGAGTTTTGGTGGGGTTGGGGACACTTAGTCTCCTTTTAAGGAAACTTAAGTTAGAAAAGTCAACCGGATGTTGACTTACATGTTAGAGGGCTCGGATATGAGTTTTGATGGTTCTGTTAGCTTCGGGAGGTGATTTGAGACTTAGGAGTGTGATCAGAATGGGTTTTAGAGGTTCGGAGAAGATTTAGGCTTGAATTGGCGAAGTTGATATTTTGGCGATTTTCGGTTGGTAGGCGAGAGTTTGTTATAGGGGTCGTAATTTGAGAGTCATAGTAGCTTCATTATGTCATTTGGGATGTGTTTGCAAAATTTCAGGTTATTCGGACGTGGTTTGGTTGGGGTTTTTATCAAAAGCGGAATTTGGAAGTTTTTAGAAACTTAGGCTTGAATCCGAGGTGTTTTGATTGATTTGGTGTTATCTGAAGTATTTTGATGATTAGAACAAATTTGAATAAGGTATTAGAATATGTTTGTGCATTTGGTTGAGGTCCCGGGGGCCTTGGGGTGATTTTGGATAGTTAACGGAGAAGTTGAGATGTTATTGCAGTTGTTAAAATTGCTGCTTCTGGTGTTTTCGCACCTGCGGTTTGGTGACCACAGGTGTGGTGCCGCATGTGCGGTAGATTGGCCGCAGAAGTAAAAAGTGGCTTAAGGAACAGGAACCGCAGAAGCGGCTATGTCGACCGAATTTGCGGAGCCACAGATGCGGAAGGTGATCGCAGATGCGGAATTGGCCCTTTAAGTGATTTTTGCAAAAGCGGAGTAAAGACCGCATATGCGGTACCGCAAAAGCAGAAAAAGGACCGTAGATGCGGAACAACTGGGCAAAATAATTAAAAATGGTCCTTCACGAGTTTTGGGTTATTTCACCATTTTTTACTTCGGCCTTGGAGCTTTTTGGACGATTTGAAAGAGAGATTTCAAGGGATCGTCATTGAGTAAGGAATTTGGACTTGAAACTCATTCCTATGTTCTTATTTCATGGATTAGAGCTAGAAATCAAGGAAATTAATGGTGAAATTTGGGAAACCTAGGGTTTAGTGTTGGAGTCCTATGATTGAGGATTTGATGGACCATTTGAGATCGGATTTCTGAACTTTTGATATGTATGAACTCATGGGAAGATAAGGAATCTATTGGTGAAATTTTTTTGAATTTCAAGACATGGGCCCAGGGATCGGGTTTTGGTAATTTTGGGATTTGTGCCCTTTATTTATTGTTTTCGCTTGGGCTTTGTTCCCTTAGCAAATTTTGACGTCCCCGTTATGATTTTGGATAGATTCGACGCGCTTGGAGGTCGATTCGAGGGGCAAAGGTGTCGCAAGCTAGAGATTTAACCAGTTCGAGGTGAGTAATGATTGTAAATGATGTTTTAAGGGTTTGAAACCCCGGATTGCACATCGTAATGCTATATTGAGGTGAGTCACATGCTTGATGACGAGTGTGGGGTCGTGTACTATTGGGGATTGTGACTTGGTTTGTCCCGATTGATGATTTTACCACGTATTTGATTGAAAACTATTTGCTATCATCATTATTTGGGCTGAATGCTATATTTGGGCCTAGTGCCAACTATTTGAACCCTTTGGGGCTTTTTATTGATATTTCCTCACTGTTTTGACTTTATACTTGAACTCAATCATGTTATTTTCCATTGTTTTCATACTCAGCCATGTTTACTCAGTTTTAAAACTTAAATAATATTTTAAATGATGTTTGGGCTGAGAAACACTATTTTACTATTGCTCGAGGGGCTTGTGAGGATTTTCGACTGAGTAAAGCCGAGGGCCTATGTTGTGAGGAAACACCGATACTAATTTGAGGCTGAGGGCCTGAGACATGTACGCCAGGAGGTGGATTGATTCATACGAGGTCGAGGGCCTAGTTTTGATGCCACGAGATGGCTTGTTATTGCGCTTGGGCCGTAAGGGACCCCTCTAGGAGTCTACACACCCCCAGTGAGCGCGGGTTCACATTGTAATGTGAGATTGAGCCCAAGGGGCTGGTATTGTTCTGAGATGTTGCTCGAGGGGCGGTTTTGTTGATACTATGCCCGAGGGGCGAGCTTCTATTTGTTTACTTCACCTTTACTGTCTTTTAATTACGTGTTTATTGTTGAAAAAGGATTTTTCTTGACTTTTCACTGGTTTTCTGCTTTTAACTTGTTTTACTGCTTCATTATAGAATGTCTTGTGCCTTACGTATTTTCTTACTTTCAATCGTTATTTACATTTGTTACTCACTAAGTTGGAGTACTCACTTTACTCCCCGCACCCTGTGTGCAAATTCAGGCGTAGCTGGTCCCGCTCTCGAGTGCTGATTCATTCCACCTTCAGGCGGATCTCGAGGAGTCTTTAGGTAGCTGTTGGCGTTCGCAGCCCATAGCTCCTCCCTATCTCTTTTTATTTATGTCTTTAGTTCGGTACCAAACTCTGTAGTTACATTTGAGTGTTCAGCGTTGTTAGATGCTCATGACTTGTGACACCACGGTCACGGTTATGTTGGGTTGTACTTCCGCACTTTATTGATATTATCCGCTACTTAGTATTATTAAATTATATTTTAGACTGCTTTATGTTGTTTAACTGTTTTAAAAAGTAGATTGGGATTAGTTGGCTGGCCTTGTCCTTACGAGAGGCGCCATCACGATGGGGTCCGGGTTTGAGGTCGTGACAGAGTAAATCATGATTGTGATCATGAACGACCTTAGAAACACGCCAACAACCAGAATCATCCAAAACAGTAGCTAGCCTAGCTTTACAATTGATACTCTTGGAGGCAAACTTGGTTCTGCGAATCCTAGCCCTATCACAACAGTAAGTTATGTACCTGGCAGTGGCCCCACCCTTCTTGTTGGAATTTCTTTTGACGACGGATAATTCTTTCAGTCGTGCATGTTCTTTGTAGAATGCAAACAAAGAATCTTTATCTCTAAATCGGATTCCAGAGATTGGACCTACAACCACATCCTCTTCAGCAAATTCATTCTCCATTTCCCAATCAACATCACATAGCTCTAATTCATTTCCTATTATATGCTCCTCATCATCGTTGGCTTCTCCGTAATATTCTCCATCGGGTTTCATCATCATTATCATATGAGTGCACAACATTGTTGAAACTTCCATGAGAATCAACATCGACCCATTCGTATTTATTCAACAAACTATCATCCGATGTCATCCTTAAAGATCTGTACAACTCGTCCCTAACTCGATCAAACGTATTATTTTGGTTGATATTCATAGACGTTGTATTTGCTTGTTGTTCATTTGGATTTATATTTTGTTGTACTGCCAAATGTTCTTGGTTTGAATCCATGTTTATAAGAAGAAAGTGTCCACTTGACTTGGTTTGATAAGAAGGAAGTATACAAAATCATATACCGTATTTGTTTATAAGAAAGGAAGAAAATACAATAACTTATTAAAAATATTAAATCGTATAATTTGTATAAAATATACATAAATACAATGGAAATACAAATATAATGCAAAAGATTCTTCAGGCTGGCTACATTTAATTTTTGCATACTTCAAGGCTTGGTTTTTAATTGTGTTTTGGAGGGAAAAATATAAGCTAATTACTTAG
Source organism: Nicotiana glauca (assembly GCA_026770625.1). Lineage (NCBI taxonomy): Eukaryota > Viridiplantae > Streptophyta > Magnoliopsida > Solanales > Solanaceae > Nicotiana > Nicotiana glauca. The sequence goes on along the minus strand of MU749352.1, from coordinate 10,108 downwards.
GAGGTCTTTAACATCTTTTCACGCGTGTGGCCAAAGTTGGGTCACAACAGTTGGACCGTTTAGCATACTCTTTTGATATATAGATTAGATGATTTTCAATAACCAGAAACACTAATATGGAATCATTACTTATAGATATAGTGTACTTTAATTTTTCTTGGAAGCTGAAAACCTTGCGTTAATTACCTCCATAAACAATTTCAATGAGTTCTTTAATTTTTGAATACGATTTAAAGCCATTATTTTTGGGGTTGTCCGTCGATCAGTACGATACGGTATTCGGTTCGGTATTTTCAGTATTCGATTTCTTAAAATCCTATACCAATACAATATTTAATTAAATTCGGCATGGTTCGGTTTTTCTACTTTCGGTTTCGGTTTATTCGGTTCGTTAACTTCGGTTTATTCAGTTTGAATGCTAACTAGTGCATATAGCTATAGACTCATTCTTAATTAAAATACTCAAAAATATAAAACTGAAAATGTTTGTTGATAAAATTTTTGTCCAAAACTAGAAAACATCGACCCAAATAGAGAAAATTGTACATAAAAGAATATTTGATCAGTAAAAATATCTCGTTACTTATTTAGGGTTAATTGATGAACTTAGAGAATAAAGGAAAGTAAAATTTTAGATTTTTATATTTATATTATAATTGATAATATATGTTTTGTATAATATAATATATATATTTCAGTACGGCATCGGTATTTTTTAAAATACCAAATACTATATCTAATACCAGTTTTTTTTAAAACTTAAACCAAATACCAAAATACCGTATACCAAATATCAAAATTTTCGATTTCGATACGATAATTTGGTATTTACCAAATTATGCACAACCCTACGTCACTCAATCCGTTCTAAGTTGGCTAGGGCCAAGATTACTCAAATAGTAGGTCATAAATCAACTTGTCCAACGTCGCATCATTTTCTCTTTATTTTGCTTTTGGAAAAAGAAATGTGAAAGGCAATATATTGTTCTTAAATTAGTACTAGTATAAGTTCTTCAAGTCCGAAACTTAATTAATGATTTTTTGTAAAAAAAGTATTTTTTTAATATTTTAAAAAAAAAGTTACATTAATGGGTAATTCGCAGTATAATACTGCGAATTGCATCAACGAAAATTTAGTCGTTAAAGCAATTCGCAGTATTATACTGCGAAATATTAAAAAAATATTTTTTTTATGCAATTCGCAGTATAATACTGCGAATTGCTCCAGGTCATTTTTCAAATAGCATTTTGCAGTATTATACTGCAAATTTGTATAATTCGCAGTATAATACTGCGAATTAAACTGATTTTAGCCCCCCCCCCCCAATAATTAACTGACATAATAATAATTCAAATACATAAAATGCAGTATAATACTGCAAATTACTTTGAAAAATTGTACACCCCAAGCTCGGACTTGTCTTATTTATAGACGTTTCAATTTTATAAAAATTCATTCAACACTTAAACTTCAAACATACATTCATTATTCTCTCTTCTCCTTATCAATCAATTTTTTACAATATCTGAAGTGTCAAAAATAAGGGTTTCACTCTATTTAGGGGGGGGAGGGGGGTGAGGTTGTGGTGGAGAATAACTCTGTGAGGTATAGCTCACCTCCACAGTGTCATGTTAAATTGCTGCTTACTATGGAGTATGATATATTGGTATCGTTGTTACATAAAAAAAATGAGTGAGCGGAGGCATTCGGTTAGCCTTAAAGTAACCAGTAGATTTCCTTATTCAGTGACTCCACAGGGGTTTGCTTATTATTCTGAGTTTAACATCGAGGATGATGAAACTCTTAGAGATTTTTTGCGGATTCCGGACGAATACAGGGAATTTTTTGTAATAAAATTATTGAAAATGTACGTGAAGGTGGAAGACCTTCCTAGTAATGAGGGCGTGCATAGCAGGGATAACCCCCAGTCATCGGGTGGTTATTCTGGAGCAGCTTTTGCCAGACAGATTGCAGATAAAAGAGCTTGCCTTGATTTAAACTTGTCACCACAGGCGAATGAGCAGCTAGAAAATAATGTTTTCACTTTATATAATCATCAAGATGACTAGTAAACTTCAATTTTACTACGTTTTAGAGATTTATTTTTCTCCATGTTTTAATTGAATTTGTATTAACACTCATATTTTTTATAGGGGGTACCGTCCGGATTTGAATTTTATAAGTTATGACCCCGCCTCTAGTTGGAATATGGGTAGGTCTGGAGTAATGGACCACGGTGGTCCATCTGGGAGTTATCACCAATATGAAAATATCCATCATGAAATATCAAGACAATACAATTTGTAAGTAAAGTGATATAGCAATATCTACAGTATTTTTCCTGAGTATTGGGTAACTTATATTTTTGTTCTTTTTGTGCAGTGAAAACGAGCTTCTTGAAGCTCCTGGCCTCATACAGTTGCCCGTAGACGACGTTTTTACTCGTGATTTGGCAGATGCGCAGAGTCAGGATGATGATTGTGATTATGACAACAATGCGGATGAGTCTGGGGATGACACACCTTTCCATGATGAGGGCGATGATGAGGAAGAGGAAGTGAATGTTGAACTTGAGCTGACCAGGGATCATGTTCCTCCACCTCCTGCTAGACCAAGAGTGTATGAGTCCCACGTGTCATTTCATGAGCGAAATATTCCCTACCTTTATAATTTGACAAGCATGCGTAATGTTGATGCCCTCACAAGGAATGATGATGAATTTCGGTCAGTGATGTGGGATGAATCTAGACCAACTGTTCTTACAAATGGCATGTATTTTCCCGATAAAGTTCGCCTAGTTAGGTCTGTAAAAATCTACAGTATAAGGGGGTGTCGTGAGATGACGGTAAGTGAGTCAACTATGGAGAAATACAAGGTTGTATGTCGTAGGTGGTTTATGGGTGTCACGCCTCCTTTTTTCCGAAGAATACTTTATCGACCCTTACTACACCCCGGGAAGAGATATAGTAATAAAGGAGTTTTTCCATTTTAAGGACAATCGAAACGGGATTCGTTTTTATTTAAGAAATCAGAGTCGCCACTTGGGAGATTTATGGTGTCCCAAGTCACCGGTTTGAATCCCGAATCGAGGAAGGATTTGACTCTGTTTAAAAGTTGCGAACCAGAAATACGGGTAAGGAATTCTGTTAACCCGAGAGAAGGTGTTAGGCATTCCCGGATTCCGTGGTTCTAGCACGGTCGCTCAACTGTCATATTTGGCTAAAATATTTGATTTTAATACATATTATCCTATTTGTGCATTTTAGAATTAATTACCGCTTTTGTTAAATTATTTTATTTTAAGAAAATGAACATCGTTTAAGGACATGTTTTCGGATCACGTCACATGAAATGCACCCGGATCCTTGACATCTTCTCATTCGACGTTTTCGGATTTGGATTTGGGTTGCATGAAATGCACACCCGTATTAGGAAAGTAATATTATTAAAGAATCGCGCTTAAAACGGCTAACGTATTATTATCTTTTGGGAAGGCCGTGAAATTCGTTGAACGACCTATCCCATATGCTAAGTATTTTAGTAAGTAATTAATGAGGGCCCCGCAATTGTGTATTTAATGCAGCGAGGCTCATCTCATTTATATTGTTAAAGGTCGATCCTAAGATGAACTATATTCCCTATTTAGTTTTGTCTCTAACAATAAAAGGAAAATAAGTCTGAAGCAATGTTTCATTTTAAAATGGTTAAACTTAAGAATATTTAGTGAACATTAACCCAACGAATCAAGCTCATAATGAAAGCCCAACTCTTATTATTCATCAATTAATTTCAATTCAGATGTCAAATAGGTAATGATTTATAAATGATCTGGGCCATGGACTCATATGAACTTAGGCTATATTTGTTTTGGGCTAGATTAAAGCCCAGTACGGTATCCTGGCCTATTGCCACTGAATTAGTTAATTCCAGATTGGGCCTGAGTTTTGGATCGCATGTTAAAATATCCAGGTCCAATGGCCTGAATCAGTCCAATTACTGGACCAAACGGATAAACCCAATGGCTTAACAGAACAATTTATTCGTCTATTTTTTTTACAGAATCGAACCAATATTCAGAGAAATATATGATTGAACTATCCCTGTTGAATTACTATTTTTATTCAATTGAACACACGAAGGCTAAACTACATAAAATATACTCATATTGAATTACAAATTTTATTCATACTTATAATCTTATTCTTATATCCATGATTAGAACTTAATACGATTTTATAGTTGAATTAGTCTAAGTACATCACAGCTATTAACAGCATTCGAATCCTAACAAAGCATGCTTTCAAAATTTAAAACTAGCTAATACAAAATTAAAACTAACAAATACATTTTTTTTTAAATTTTCGTTACATTCTAATAGTTCGTAAATGCCGAAGATCCCGAAAATTTAACTAGAACCAATTTTTAACATTGCTTCCAATTTACTGATCTCTAATCTAATATAGCTGTCCTAATACTAACATACCTCAAATGTAATTATTTCTACAGTAATTAAACTAAACTACTGTAATATCCAACAGTTTGAGTCCATACAGTCCAGTTGTACAGATTAATGACTCTTAATGAATACAAATATACTTAACTAATTCTATATTGATAGAAATAGAAATAACAGTATACTAATAGAATCAGTCAAATAGCTTCATTTCTTCAAACTTTTGATTACATTCTCAAAGATTAGGAGTGTACCTGGACAAATGCGAAACAAACTCAATGAGTTCTAAGGTGAAATAGAAGAAGAAGAAGATCAGCAATGACAGACTTCAAGCAATAACCAGCAAATCCACAGCAATAACACAGCAACAGACTTGATACCGAAATTTAAACCCAACAGCTTCAACAATAGACTAAGAACAGTAGATGAAAACACCAGAACTCAAGAGATTTCCACTCGAATTGAAACTAGAACCAATAGAACAGTAATAGTGCACAATTTCTGAGTATTTTTAAGCTTATAAACTTCTGAACTTCTATCTCCTACTTCAAAAAACCTCAAATTCAGAACTTCCAAAACTAAAAAAAACCTATAGAATTTCAAAACTTTCTGAATTTCCAAACTTCTCCAAAAACTCCTTAAATGTGGCCTAATGAGGTCTATTTATAGAACAAAATGGGAGGGAATTTTGAAATTCATATTCTGATTTCCCACCCCTTATCTTATGAATTATTTTCAGATTAATACAC
>MU749349.1:14789-30345 GCA_026770625.1 Nicotiana glauca | reverse complement strand
GGGGGGGGGGGGGGGGGGGGGGAGGAGGAATGGAAGAGTTCTTGAGGAAGTAATTTGGGGATTTGAGGGACCAAATGAGGTTGGATTTTGATGAAATTTGTATGGGTAGACTCGTGAATGAATGGGCTTTCAAGTTTTGTAATTTTTGTCAGATTTTGAGATATGGGCCCAGGGTCGGGTTTGAGCCGATTTCGGGTTCTTGTTCTAATTTAGTAGTTTTTCTTTTAGAAATCATTCCTTTAGAATATATTGAAGGTATTGTATTGATTGTGAATAGATTCAGAGCATTTGGAGACCGAGTTGAGGGGCAAGAGCATCGCGGAGTTGAGATTTGATCGGTTTGAGGTAAGTAACGATTGTAAATCTAGTCCTGAGGGTATGAAACCCCGGATATTGTGTCATGTGACTATTTTGAGGTGGCGCACATGCTAGGTGACGGGCATGTGGGCATGTAGGCATGTGGGCGTGCACCATTGGGGATTGTGACTTGGTCCATCCCGTATCTTCTGTAAAGTTGAATATTTTGTTGAAACTACATGCTTTTTATGTGTTTTAGAAAGAATTTCTATAAATTGGGTTGGATGCCATGTTTAGTCCTTATGACAGTGTTGTTTGGACTTTTAGAGGTCTTTTATTGTTGTCCTCTCATTTTTTTCGGTTGGAAATATATACTCAATCATGTTTATTCTTATTTACTACATAACTCAGTCTCTATTACCCTATTTTGATGCATCATATAAATGTTTTTTGGGCTGAATACCTTGTTTTATGAGAGCCCGAGAGGCTGGAGAGGTTATGACTGAGTGAGACCTAGGGCCTGATCTGTGAAGATATTTATGGGATCGGACTACTCACTGCAACATGTTTTACTGATTCATGATTGAGTGAGGTCGAGGGCCTGATTAATTTATGCAATGATTGGCTTGTTATAATGCCTCAACGGAAGTATCCCCTCCGTAGTCTGCATATCCCTAGTGGGCGCTGGTACCTACTGAGTGCGAGTGCTGAGTACCGAGTGTTGAGTGACTGGGAGGCATGAGCGATGGTAAGGTTTGCCCGAGGGGCTGTACATGAGTGATGGTGAGATTTTCCTGAGGGTCAGTATATGAGTAATGGCGAGGTTTGCCCGAGGGGTTGTATACGAGAGATGTTTGTCCGAGAGGCTGTTTATGATTTCATCATTTTGCTCACTTTTTCAATCAACTTTTTTTTGAAAACTATTGGAAGATGTATTTTAAAAGGATTTTACTGGAACTAGATTTAAACAAGCTGATTTGATTAAAACTATGGTTTTTTAAAAGTGTGTCATATTTTACTGAGTTTCTATGATATGAACTTTATTTGCATTACTGCTCGTCATTACTTCTCAGCCTTTATTTACTGTTGGTACTTACTGAGTTGGAATACTCACGTTACTCCCTGCACCTTGTGTGCAGATTCAGGTGTTTCTAGACATGGTAGCAAGAGTTGATTGTTCAGTTGGAGATCCATCGGAGTTAGCAATGTAGCTATTTTGCGGTCGCAACCCTGCTTTCTTCCCTCTTTATCTTCCCTTAGTTATATTTAGTTATTTCCAGACTATGTTAGTCATGATATTGTAAGGTGGTTGTACTAGATGCTCATGACTAGTGACACCCCGATGTCGGACTTTCTTTTCTGCACTTTTGTTTTGATTTGAACTCCCTTGTGAAGGTTACATATATTAAACGGAAAAGGTCCAAAAGTATTCCTATCATATGCTAAATGGTTTATAAAAGCCCCCCGTCCATCTATCCGTCTGAAAATATATAGGACGTTATTTCTAATTTCAAATTTACCCCTACGACTAATGGAATTCCATGTGTGCATCTCATTAACTGATGTGACCTTATTTCATTTGTCCATGTAGATCAGTGGGGCTAACATTATCTTTGGGTAATTTTTTACCCATTAAACCGATCCAACCCATTTATGATACCTATTGGTCAGTCTTTTAACCCTAAACCCATATTTTTTTACTCGTCTTATTCCCCAATTTAGAACATAGGTCATCAGTTCTCCTATTCCCCTTTCTTCTTCCCCAAAATTTCTCTTTTACAACTAATTAAATCTTGTCTTTTTCCTTAGAAATATTTGAAAATTCTGTCTCTTCTGGTTCGTCGCGTCTTTGTGGTTGGGGTTTAATTACAAATCATTTTGTGGCTTTAACTCAATTGAACGGTGGTCATCGATTCTACAAATGCCCTCATTTTGATGAGGCCTCTTCATGTGATTTGTAGGAATGGCGAGATGAAGAGATGCCAACACATGTGATGATGCTAATCCATAACTTGAATACTTTACTGAAGTCAGTGCAAGTTGAAAGAAATTATCTGAAGAAGATGGTGGATAACTTGGAAGTTGTGGTTTCTGCTAAAAGACTGAAAATGGAGAATATAATGGAAGAGGTCGAGGGAATTAATTCAGCAAAATTACAGAAGGTTGTTAGGATGGAGGCTCAACTACAAAATATGAAGTTGTTTATTGTGTTTTCTTGGATTGTCTTTGTGTTAGTACTAGTTTTCAAGATGATGTAGTGTAGTTATGTTATGATGCAGAAGTTTGAAGTTTATGTATTATGTTTTGATGAAGTTTGAAGTTAAACCACAAAATTGAAATATGAAGTTTGCATATGTTTATGTAATAGGTTCTATTTTTTTTTCCTTTTTCTGCATTTGTAATGTTTATGCATTATGTTTCCTTTTGTAATTCTGCATTTGTAATGGTTCTCTTTTGGTATGAAATGAAGTTTGTTACCATTCTCTTCACTCTTATACAACATTTAAATTCTGCATTTGTAAAGGTGCACATGCACAGACAATCACAATAACAACTTGAAATCTCTTATAAATAGACAAGATAGACAAGAAGAACATTGCCATTAATCGAGTAGTAAATTTACATTGTTTCAAGATTTAAGCCCAACAAAACATTGCTATTAGACAAGTAAATGTGTGATCCAAAAACCTATACCACTGTCACAACATTTACTTGTCTAAAAATCTAGAACATAAACAAACATCATGTACTCGAACAGTCATGCAAAAAAAGGATTTTAATGTATATTACATTCATCATTTCTTACTACACTAGTCCCCCTTGCCCCTCCCCTTGCCTCTTCTAGCTTTGAGTTTGCTAATCTTTTTCTCTTTCACACCCAACAATTGAGCTGTTATCATTGCTTCCTTCCCCCTCTAAGTAGTTATCTTTGGGGAGTATGGCAGTTTTGTTGGTTGTGAGCTACCAGTATGATCACCTGAGAATGGTATCTTCCTAGTGCTAGAATTTTATTGATTCCTACGCTGAAGTCTAGTCTTAATATCAGACACAACCTTAGGCCTCAAGACTAGGTCAGCTTCTGTACCAAAGTCTGCTTGAATAAGACTTCTTCTGGTCTGAATACTTTGACTTGGCATCTTAGTTGGCTGGGTGTCATGACAGGATTGCTGACTTGGCTGCTGAATGTCATGGCTGGAGTGCTGAGTTGGCATTTGAGTGTCCTGACTGGATTGCTGACTTAGCTGCTTAGTGTCATGACTGGATGGATGATTTGGCTGCTGAGTGGTCTGACTGGATTGCTGAGTTGGCTGCTGAGTGTCATGACTAGATATCTGAGTTGGCTGCTGAGTGTTCTGACTAGATTGTTGGTCTTGTGCTTTAAAACCTGGAGTAGGGACCATAAAAATTTCTAATTCTTGGTCTATATTTGTCTGAGTGTGGTCTTGCACTTTCTTTGACTGTAATTATAATCAAATATATATGTTATCTTGCGAGTAAAAAAATACATTGTGCTGATAAACAATAGATAGAAACAATACCTTGTTGGCTAATGGACATCTTCTTTTATTATGATTTGGCTGGCCACAAAAACTGCAAGTCATCTGAAGACCCTTCCTAGATGTTGACCACTGTCCTTGCCTTTTCCTAGCTTCATCCTTCTCTCTTGAACTTTTCACTTTAGGTCTACCAACCATCTTTGCTGGTGTTGGTGGATCTATGGCTTGGTGTGACTCAACTTTCCAGAATCTTTCGCCTCTAACAGGCTGCAGTTTGTGCTGATACACTAACTGTCAGGCTTGTTTGGAATGCCACCAGTGAATCCCAAGTGTTGGATCTTGTTTCTTATATAAGAATGCCCTGATAGCATGACCACAAGGGATTCCAAACAAGTCCCAAAGCCTGCATATGCACCTTTGTTGCTCCAGAATCACTGTGTGGCTGTCTTCACCTTCACTTATTTCAAAACCCCTTTCTCTATTAAAATTTTCCTTGCACTTTGAAGCCATGTCTCTATAGTCATTGTATAACTCCATTGCATATGGGTTGTATTCACCTCTCCAACTATTAACTTCTTCTGCTCTATGCTTCAGTTGATTCATCACCTTCAATAGTTAATTAGTAACATAGTAAATCAGTAGTTAATCAATAGTATTAAATCAGTAAACAAGCAGTTAGTCAAAGTAGTTAACTTCACCTTCACTCTTATATCCTCAAGCATCTTCACTATTGGCTTACGTCTAGGTTCAAGAATCCAAGAGTTGAAGGACTCTGTAAAGTTGTTGTCCACCATTGGATTCTTACATTGGGTATCAAAGTAAGCTCTACACCAGGTTACTGGAGAATAATTCAGCAAGTCCCTGATAGCATCCTCAGAGACTTCACCAAACTGTTTCAACATGTCATTAAATTCCTCCTCATATGTGCTCCAAGAACACCACCACATTAACTTTTTCATCTTATCAGTATTCCATTTTTTGCTCCAATTTGCTTCAATATGCCTTGCACAATATCTGTGATATGATTGTAGAAATACATTCCTCACAACATCTAACAAACCCTACGCATGAAGAAATACTACATCAACAAAGAATGTGCTAAATGTAAAAATCTGCATATGGTAACATACCTTCTGCATATCTGACATGAATGTATACCCTTCAACATCTTTCAAGTCCAAAGAAGCTTTCAAGTTCTCCATGAACCACTGCAAGGTTGTCTTTTTTTCCTTATCCACTACAGCCCAAGCTAGTGGATAAAAATGCTTGAAAGAATCTTGAGAACAAGCAACTAACAATATCCCTTTGCATTTGTCTTTTAAAAATATTCCATCTAGACCTATAAAAGGTCTCAAACCTGTTTTGAATCCACTCTTGAGGGTCTGGAAACTGACATACATCCTAAAAAATATTCTCTTACCTTCCTCCATTGCATCCTTAGATATCTGTATTACCACATCAGTACCAAGGTTTGTTTCTCTCAACTCTTGAGCATATGTCTCCAATTTGTTGTACTCATCCAAGTAAGAACCCTCTAATTTCTCTAAAACCATTCTCTTTATACTTTTTAACTTTGAGTCACTCACATTCAAACTAAATCTATCCTCTAAATCAACCTTCATCTCTTTAATCTTAAACTTAGGATTATTTTAAATCTTTCTCTTAAAATAATGTGCTAAAGCAGCAGGAGTAGCTCTTCTGTTCTCAAAGACTTCACTACAGTCATGTTCCTCCCTCGAAGTTTTGATCTTTGCCATCCTTAGAAATAAGACATTTAAAGGGAACCCTATATGACATTTGTATCTAAGTCTTCTCTTATCACTCTTATTTGCCTTAAGGCCCTCTTATTAGACACAACATAATAATCAATAACATCCTTAGCTTCAACAAGATCTTTGAAAGTCATACATTTTTTCCAATGTTTTATACCTATCAAGGTTACCAGTTACCTCACACTTCTTATGCCTCTCAAATAAACCTAGGGCATCACTATCATAATCACTATAAACACTTTCAATATTTGTATCATCTTTAGTACTATCACAGTCAGAAGCTACAACAACAAGTACACTATCTATTGCTACTGTATATTGGGTAAATACAGTAATATTTACAGTATCATCGAACATGTCAACACCAAATAATTGTACATTAGTGAAACCATCATTAATTAGGGATTGAATCTTCCTAATCCCTTCATCCCCATCTAAAAAAAATACCTCCCAGAAGGGTAAAAAAAATTCTAGTTGTTGTACCTCAACATATCCGATCACTTCAGTGTATTCTTTATACAAATCAATATAAGAGAGATGGTCTACTTGATAACCACTCAACACGTGTACATCTCTCTTAGTATAAGACAATGTAGGTTCCAATACCCACTCATCCCCATAATTAAAATATAAGTTCACTTTATCCATCATCCTTCTGATAAAATCACATGCAACAACAATAAAAAAAAGGGCAAAATTGAACTATATTAGCAGTATAATACAAAGCGACAGTAAAAATATAAAGATATGAAACCCATCATCAATTAAATATACAAACCGACAAAAACCATGACTTTAATATGTAGGACCAATACGATAAGGACCATCAAAAACAAAAGTAACATAAAAAATTCTAGAAAGGTACAAAAAATAGCTCAGAAAATATAAAAATATCACATGCAGTAGACATAAACCTGTCAGTTTCCAAATAATCTCTAATCCTACAATTTTATAACTTTAAGCTGTAAATACTTACTTTAATCGAATAATAATGCAAGATGTCGCCGAAAATCAAAAGTCTTCCTATTTTGAGCGTACCAAATCGGACCAGACAATGAACCCTAACGGAGCCCTAAAATCGCCATTGATAGTTTAGATAGAAGAAATGAGAGAAATGGTAAAAATTATGTATTTTGTCAGTGGGTTTAAGGTTGAAAGACTGGCCCATAGGTAAAAGAAATGGGTAAGATCGGTTTAATGGGTAAAAAAATACCTAAAGATAATGTTAGCCCCACTGAATCACGTGGACAAATGAAATAAGGCCACATCAATTAATGAGATACACACATGGAATTTCGTTAGTCGCGGAGGTAAATTTGAAATTAGAAATGAAGTCCTATATATTTTCAGACGAATGGATGGACGGGGGGCTTTTATAAACCATTTATCATATTATAGTGGTATTTTTGGCCCTTTTCCGTATATTAAATAGCTTTTGGATTATCTTTGAAATGAAAATATCGGTTTGTTTTGGTAAGGTGTTGGCTTGTCCAGTACCACGATAGGCTCCATCACAACAGGGTTAGTTTTTGGGTCATGACACGCATGAGGTAAAAGATGCCGATAACCTTTGGATTTCAGCAACAAATGACCAAGAGAGTCGATTCCAGCACAAAATCGAAGAAATCCCCAATTTTTTTGGCGAGAAAATCACGATCCAGATGAAAACCCCAAATCACCGAATCAAATGGAAGAGACGAAAACTCCTGTCAGGGGTAATATCGGAGTGAAGCTCAGGCCAAGATGAAACCGAATCTCTGCTCTGATACAATGTTAACATCATTAGATTCCATTGATGAATGAAAGAAATTGAAGAAAACCCTAAGGTTTCTAAAAGAGAGAGAGAAGTGAGAGAAGGTCGGTTAGTCAAAAATCAACTGACTTGTGTATTATTATTTCACTACTTAATCTATATACAATTATACGTATATGTTGATATAAAATGTACAACTTGAAAATAGAGATACAAAAGTGTTGGACTTGGCAGACTCATGTACTAATTGGTCTATGTTAGTGGGTTGTTCATCTTTAACTTCTGTTATTGGGCATGATCTGTAATATTAGTGTTAACATTATAACTTTCAAGAAAGAAATAGAGTTGTTCTAAGTAAAAAAAATAAATTGTTCCTATGTAAATAAAAAATTAAAAGAAAATATTTGTAAGATTCCTAACGTAAATAAAAGGGTAAATACATTTCAAGAAGGAATCAAATTTCTTTAAAAATTTTATTCATGTGAATAAAAGATCAAGTGTATTTTCTATCCTAAATGTTTTTTTGGCTGAATCTAATAATAGTACTTTAAATTTTCAATGAGGCCATGTTTCTTAAATATTTGCGTTCAAATGAATAAACATCTTTCCATAACTATTCGGATTCTTTTTCTTATTTTTTAACTTTTCAGTTTCCTAGATTTAGCTCCACCGGTTTTTTCCAAATCTTTCCTTTTGTATTACTATATCTTTTAAGTCCTTCTATTCTAAAACTCTCATCCTTATATTTAGCCTTTTCACATCTTTGCAAAATCCAAGTATTTATTAAAAGTTAGTTGAACAATAAGTTTATCTAATATGAAATGCATTTATGAAAGCATGGATGACTCTAGGGTAAAGCCATTAAAGTTTGTGTTTTAGGTCCCCAAAAGTCAAAGGCTCCCAAAAAATTTTCTATTAGTTCGAATTATTTATAAAAGTAAGTTTTTTTTTAAGTTAATAAAATATTAATATGTTGTTTCAATACACTACATTGGTTCTAGTTATCAAATATGTTATTAGCAGATATAAATATTTGAATAATTTAACTTAAAATTTTAAAATATTAGACAATGTAAACTGTGGAATACTTAAAGAAATTTAAAACCTTGAAAAAAAATTTGTTAAGACCATACAATCTGTTATTGGTTATCTAAATTAGTCATGTCTATTTGTACAACTGTTATCACATTACCAGTGTTATTTTCTCACATCTTTTTAAGTTTTGACTTTAGGCCTCCGCTTTTATTGAGCCACCCCGATGAAAGTTATAAAGGGCAATTAAGATCTCGTATTGAATATAAATCTAGATGATATAAAGTATAATAATAAAATATAGAGCAGCAAAATAGAAGTAGATATAAGGAAGAATTAATATTTGAATTAAATAAAGAAAATGACACTATGATTGCCATTAAAAGAGGAAGTTAGATTATATATTGATTAAAAATAATTATATATAGTATATATTCATCGGCTATTTTTAATTTAAGAGAATAGATAGCGCTTAATTCTTCTTCTTTATACAAAAATCCAAAAAAAAAAAAAATCTAATGGCCCAATACTCGTTTCTCAAGAAAGGGATTATTAGCCGTCATAAGTCAATCTCCCCTGTACTCCTAACTGCAGTCTCTCTCTCAAGGTCAGCAAAAATGTACTCCATTTCTTTGCTCTGTGCTTAATTAGTTCATTTCGTGATTATATAATATCAGGACTATGATCTGAGTTCATGTTATTTATTTCCTATATCTTGTATAATGTGGAGGAATTTCTACTATCATCCTGCTGTTTTTTTGGGCATATAACATAATAGTGTCAGGATTTCTTTATGTTAGTTCTTTTTTAATCAAATAATTAACTTGCAATATAGACACTGTGAGTGATCATAATGTTGGATTCGCAACATTATGATCGGTAAGTACTCCTTCATCCTTAACTAGTGTTCTTCGGTTCGAGTCCCTAGATATGGAGTCGCCTTTGTTAGGGAGCGTTATACCCCTCAATGTGGGACTTCCCGGCGCGAATCTGGATTTAGTCGGGCCCCAATGTGGGTGCCAGACACCGGGTGGGAAACCAAAAAAAAAACAATAATAATGTTGGATTGTCAAAAGATTGTGTTGCATGCATGTTAGTTCTGCTTAATTCTTAAAAGAACTTCTCTGTTGCATTGTCCTTTTGCAGCCTTCCAATATACTGATTATAATTGAAAACCTGCTACTAGTTACCTGATCATTTCTTTTAGACTTAATAGTACTTGAAATCCACCAAAAAAAGTTAATCAGGTCTGCGTTCGACCTTTAAATTTCTTAGCACGAACTTATTGTACTTTTAATATTATGGTTCAAATCTAATATGTGTTGGAATTTTAGTTGGTTTTCACACACACACATATTATATTTACACACACACACTAACACTCCGCACTGGAAATACTGGGTTCAGATGACCCCATAGCTGAAAAGCTGCATCTGCCGCTACCATCAAGCATGTGAAGTGGCTATTCCCATAGTAGAGGCACGTGTGCTTCGGCCTGAAGACCTTCTTGTTTGATGTTCTCTTCCATGGTTTGAGTCCTTTATGTAAAGGGGTTACCACTCTAAAGATTTACTTAAGCATCAGAAAGATTTTGTTTATTATTGAATTTATTTTGTTGATTCCCCATTGATGTTGTATTCCTTCGAAAGAAGAATCTTTAACTCTGTTCTTTCTTCGCTTAACCTGACCGTGACCAGTTGCTTAGGTGATTTGATCCGATAAGATAAGATGGTTGGAAGTTCAGTCAGTGATGATTGGGAATTTATTGGAAATGGAGCTCGGACACTACTTCTGATTGGGCGTGCAGGTGACGGGAGAAGTGCCACGGGCAATAGCATTCTTGGAAGAAAGGCATTCAGATCAATGCCTAGCTTTAGTGGTGTTACAAGAACTTGTGCAATCCAGAGGACTGAATTAGAAGATGGACAGATTCTTGATGTGATTGATACCCCTGGTACAGTCAATTTTTTTTCTTTAATTAATCGCTTTGTACTGTTATATGTTAACTAAAATCTTGTAATAATTCTTAGAGAAATGTAAAGTCAATTATTAAAGAAAAGCTTAAGATATCTTTTCTTTAATCTTTGTATGAGTGACACTTCCTATTATATGACAAGTACCGTAAAAACAACCTATGCTTCTCTAGTTCTTGAATTCTTCAGGTAATCTGTAAAGTTACTGATAGCTTACATCGTGGGAATTGCAGGATTTGACTTAACAGCTAAGTCTGAATCAGTTGGAAACGAAATAATCAAAGGCATTGATTCGGCCGATGATGGCATCCATGCTGTTCTTTTGGTTTTGTCTGTACGAACTCGCTTTTCAAAAGAAGAACAAGCTGCTATCCAGTACTTTAGGGAGTTGTTCTGGGACAAAATTAGTGATTATATGATTGTCGTCTTCACTGGAGGGGATGAGCTTGAAGACAATGAGACGCTGAATGATCACTTAGATAGTTCCTGCCCTGAGCCTTTAAAGGTAATTAAAATGATGTGCAGAGATGTATAGTCGGATATATTTGCACAATAGCGCGCCTTGGAATAAGCTGACTGATTCTACTAGCTAATATACGGGCATTTTAGCTTTCATCTATTTAAGAGGTCTCTTCATTTTGTTCCAATTTTGGATGAGAAGAAGAATTTTCACTGGATTGTCGTGCCAATGTTTTTTCTGCATTAACTATGACTAAAGTGAGAAAAGTTATCAGTTTGTGGGATGGATTTAGAATGTTCATAATTTTATGGTACACTCACGAGTGTCTTTTCCTTAAATTAATTTGTTCTACCATTACAGGAAGTTCTTAAGCTGTGCGGAAACAGACATGTGCTATTCGACAATAAGACTAAAGATGCAATGAAGAAAGCTGATCAATTGAGGGTACTTCTTTTCCATGTGAATACCGTTGTACAAAAGACTGGTGGAAAACCATATACGAATGACTTGTTCAAAGAAGTAAAGGTATGTATACAGCATTCAGTAATTGGTTGGATTTCGTTTCACATTATTCGTTAGTTCTTGTGGTAATAGCCTATCTTGTAAATATCGATTCTCATTTATAGAAGATGGAACTTCATAATGACAAGTTTGAGGCTAATTCTTTGCCGGAAAATATAAAGCAAGAGGTAACTGAGTTGAAGGAACAACTGCAGAGGTGGTCTTGCGAGGAGCAACATAGGCAATTATCTGAAATGGTAGGTACCACTATCAGTTGTCAGTGACATATAAATTGCATCCACGAATGCTATATTTTCTTATATGTAAATGCTAAAAGTTAATTTTTGACTAATAACTAATTCTAGATCCGAGCAAGTACATCATGGTCAATGAATTAGGTACCTGATCTTATTCGTGATGGTGCCCGGCCTTGAGCATTTTATCGACCTATCTTTACATATTTGATAGGTCGAAACTAAGTTGAAGGAGATCATGCATAGTCTTGAAAAGAATTTGGGGGCAGAAAAGAATGTGGAGAGCAACAATCAATTATTTAGAGATATCTTGGAGAAGAAAGCTCAAAAGGAGAGTAAGGCGCAGATCAGCCTCAAAGGTTGGTGTCTATTTTATAAGTTATTGTCTTTTTTTCTTCTTTTGTCAACTTCAACTTCAAGTATTATTCAAACATATAATTGCATATTTGTAATATAATTCATGTCATTATTTTCTTTCACTACTATTTTTAATTTAAACTGTACATGTTGCTAATTCATTGACGTAATTGATCTTTGCAAAGTAGCTTAATTTTTCCAGTCTTTTACAGAGTTTTGTACTGCTGCCCTGTAAGTTAAAACTATCCGTCAGTATTAATATTTAGTAGTACAGAATTCTAAGTTGTTCTCATTTCCTTCGAAGGTATAGAAAATTATGGTTCTTCCACAGTTTGTCTCATGTTTTGTTTCTTGTTGGCGCGGTGTAAAGTTCTGACTTTTGTCTTCTGGTTTTGTTTGATGGATGAGTTAGGGGGACGTCGTTCATACAGCTGCTGCAAATGTCGAAGTCATCTCTCATTTGATGATGATATTATCTCTAAGATGTTTCTGGTGAGCGATTTCATTAGTCCATTTATACTTATTTGATCGCTATTGTCATGCACTTTATCTGCTATCATATGGTTTATGAGCATTAACTATAGAAAAGATAATTGTATTGTTTTACAGGCAAGTAGTGGTAAAGCTTTCCTTTTTTCTCTGGTGAAGAATATTGTTCTTGGAACCAAAGAAGATAGACAACTTATTACTGGTCTTCACACAGTTGCTGACATTCACTGTGAGAAATGCAATGAGGTATTGGGTTGGAAGTATGAACAAGCTTTTGAGCCAGCACAGAAGTACAAGGAAGGGAAATTTGTACTCGAGCGGTCCAAAATTGTTGAAGTTATATATAAAAATGAAAGCCCATAACCAAAGTCATCTTTGATTTTATATCTCAGTACTTTATGTAAGTTTTTCTATCCTGTCTATCACTTTTCAGTCTACTGAACTTCCAAACGGAATTATCATATCCGTTTCCTTACTATCTTTTCACGTAATAACATGCGTTGTTTCTTACTATAATTCACTGATTTGGTTACTTTCGTTTCACGAATTCTTCTGCATTCACTATTGTCTTCAGACGTACTAGTAGGAGGTTATGTTTGCGGTGTCTTCTATCTTCATAGTGTGAAAGAGAGATTTTTTGGTTACTATGTGATAGACAAGAGGGGTTGCTCTGATGGTAATCAACCTCCACTTCCAACCAAGAGGTTGTGAGTTCGAGTCTCCCAAGAGCAAGGTGGGAAGTTCTTGGAGGGAAGGATGCCGAGGGTCTATTTGAAAACCGCCTCTCTACCCCAGGGTAGGGGTAAGGTCTGCGTACACACTACCCTCCCCAGACCCCACTAAGTGGGATTATGCTGGGTTGTTGTTGTATGTGATAGTTTCTCCCCTAGTTTCTCGCATTGTTTATCAGTGCCTGTTTTTATTGATTTGAGCTCTAAGATAACTCAAATGCTGGTAAATACTGGAGTTCAACACTAGACATTCTAATCTCTTTTTGATTTGTTTATGTTCAACAGACAAAGATAATCCATCACATTTTCACATACTATAGATCGTACTAATTGTATCTAGCTTGAAATTCAAGAATGAACACGATATATGTTCATGATATTGGTACTGAGGGCGTCCAATGCTTAGAATTGATTCAAGAGGGACATTGCCTATAAAGTTTAGCCAAAACTTGCTTGTTCATTGCAAAGTCTGATGCAACAAAGCTGATACATCCACCAGTTCAAATTCTTACAAGTCCCAAAATAATGGCAAACAATTCAAATACGGCAAAATAAGATACTAATTTAAGCAACACACAATCATAAGAGATTAATTTATAAATTCTAAACACCAAATTCCTTCATAGTATAATAAATTTCTCAAAGTGTTTATTGGATTCACCTGCATCAAAAGAAACATGAATGATCAGTGGAGAAACAAGTAGTCTTACTTTCTGGCTATCTATATTCCTCGACTAGGTACTTTCTGATGTCCTTTGTGTCAACTTGCTATGTTGAAAGACTATCTAGACGATCCCGGCCTAAACCCTAAATACCAGCATATCCTCAGACATCAAAATATGGTAACACATGCTCATGTCATTTGTCAATTACTATTAATTAAGGCAGAATACATAGGCGGCCTCCTAAACTTGACAATATAAACCAAGAATAGTACATATTGAACACTTGAAGTGAAGACAAATCGTGTCAATTAGAAACACACTACTGACTATAGTGATAAAGATGTATGTTTGAGGAATTCTGAACACATACTTGGGAAGCCAAAAGATGATTGGTCGGTCGGTCGGTCGGTCTACTGAAGCTCAAGGGACTTCTTGTCAGTAGGAAATTGATGATAGGAAGTAGGAACTCCTCCTTCCATCATATTAAGTTGAAGCATATTTCTTGCTAAATATTGCTGAATTGCACTGTACTCTTGCCCACCAGCTGGCATCATGCTTAGTTCCTGAAGCCTCTCATTTTCTGCTATCTGAAAAGAAAGAATAGTAACTTCATTCAATGAGCTTTCGCTTGCATGATTATTTGTTTGAGAATAACTGAAGGAAAATTTTAGGTTTGTCACTTCATTATTAATGCTAAATGTACCTTTGATCTGAGGAATGCATTCTCTTGTTCAAGTTGAATTTCCTATTAATTAGAACACCATGTTCAAGATTAAAGAACCAAGAATAAATAATTAATGAGATAGATCTGTTAAGAACCCTCAAGGAAATATGACAGAACAAGTTTCAAGAAATTACCCTTTTCTGCAAATTCTCAGTTTCTGCTAGTATCATCTCATGCTGTTCCACCACATAAGAAACATCAAAGCCATTTATTAAGAGGATAGTACAGACAATAGAAATATTTTTCTACTTCGACTAAACATCGTCACTAGGGGTGTACATAGGTCGAGCTGGTCCAGATTTTATAATTACCAAACCAAACCAAATGGTGTCAGGTTTTTAAATCTAGAAACCAAACGAAACCAACAAAGTCAGTTTTTTCAATCAAGGTTTTTCTCGGACTTTTCGATTTTCGGGTTTTAAGGTTTTTTCCCAGTAAAGTCTTCATAACACAAAATATATAACTTGTGCTCCAAATATTTCTTTAGTCCTAGTAAGATACAATTATATCAAATGTATTTATTAAGAAATAACACAATAATATGAGATAAGTCATACCATTATACTAAAATATTCAATAACAAGATAATAAAATTGCATAAAGCAAATATTACTAATTAATAAGCCATAATCAAAATTAACATAATCGAAAATACTATATAGGTCATGCTAAAATAAGTATAGCTAATAAGTACTACAATATTAATTACATAACTAAGCACTAAAGAAAAAGATAAAGTTATGCATTTTCATTATAAACCAATGTAAAATTAAAAATAGGTATCCAACACTATTGTATTCCTAGTGTTGAATTAAATTTATTTTGTTAGCATTAGTATTGATTTGGATTTTGTTTGAGTTACTATATTTATGGGCTATAAAATTTAGTTACCATTCAAGAATGTTAAGTCATTATTCCTAGCTAGTTGATTTAGATTAACGAGGTTCTACGGAAGTTAGGTTTTATGTTCCCCTCCTTGTTGTACTAATTTTCCTATGAATTACTCCCTCTGTTTCATATTGTTTGAGGTATTTTCCTTTTTAGTCTGTTC
>MDKF010814900.1:0-49427 GCA_026770625.1 Nicotiana glauca | reverse complement strand
CTGGAAATTTGTTCTATGCGATCGCAGGAGGCTTATGCGATCGCATAGGGTTAAATTTGGAGCTGGAATTTTGTTCTATGAAATCGCATAGGGTTATCTACAGTGCCCTGGAATTTTGTTCCATGCGATCGCATAGAGTTAGCTACAGTGATCTGGGTAGAATATTAAAAATATTTCATCCGCGAACCCAACCTATTTTTCCACCATTTTTGGTCATTCTTGAGAGCTCTTGGACGGGAATTGAAGGGGTTTTGACGGGAAGTGATTGGAGGTAAGTCCTATGAACTAAATACATGATTTTATTGTGAAATCATCCTTGAAATTTATGAAAATATAGCCAAATTATAATAAATTAGGGTTTGAGATTGAAATTCTAAATTTGGGATTTGAGGGGCCATTGTTGGTCCGATTTGAGAGGTTTTTGTATGTATAGACTCGTGGCGAGATAAGGAACCCGATGATGTAAAAATTTCTGAGTTTCGAGACGTGGTCCCGGGGCTCGGGTTTTGTCAAATTCGTGAATTTTGATATTTTTCGATTATTTTCGATTGAGTATTATCTATTTAGTATAATGCAACATATTCGTTGTGATTTTGGGCAGATTCGTCGCGCGAGGAAGCCAATTCGAGAGGCAAGGGCATAGCGAGCTAGACTTTTGGCCGTCTAGAGGTGAGTAATGATAGTAAATGATATCCTGAGGGTCTGAAACCCCGGATTTGCACAACGTAGTGCTATGTTGAGGTGAAACACGCGTTCCATGGCGAGCGCGGGGTTGTTTACTACTGGGGATTGTGACTCGGTCCATCCTGTTTGATATTCTACTGCGTATTTGACTGAGATATGTTATTATTCTCATGATTTGGGCTTAATGCCGACTACTTGAATCCTTATTGGATATTTTTATCACCTTTTTCCTCACTATTTGTCATACTATTTGATCTCAGTCCTGTTGATGAAACTGTTTTACAACCTCAGCCAATTTAAATAAACTTTTGAGATTTAATAGATATTCTATTATTGTTTGGGCTGAGTACTACTATTCCATTGATGCCCGAGAGGCTTATGTTGTTTCTGGACTGAGTAAGGCTTCCAGGCCTTGAGTGATACGTGAGGCAGGCTTTCAGGCCTGGAGTGATATGGGAGGAAGGCTTTCAGGCCTTGAGTGATATGAGAAGGCTTTCAGGCCTTATGTTGATTAGCGCTTGGGCCGTAAAGGGCCCCTCCGAAGTCTGTACACCCCCAGTGAGCGCGGGTACCCATGTGATATGAGAGTGAGCCCGAGGGGCTGATACTATGCTGAGTGATTGATACTGAGCCCGAGGGACTGACACTATTCCGAGTTGCTGATATTGAGCCCGAGGGGCAGATTTCTACTTGTCATTTGATATTAAGCCCGAGGGGCAGGTTTTCACTGATTATTTACTACTAAATTACCTGTTTACTGATTTTCGAAAGAGATTTCATTGATATTTCACTAATTTACTATTTTAAGTGATTTACTGCCTGATATAGAATTACTTTGTGCTTATATGTGTTTTCATGCCTTCGGTTATTATTTATAATTATTACTCACTGGGTCGGAGTACTCACATTACTCCCTGCAACATGTGTGCAGATACAGGCATTATAGATTCTACCCCTGAGCACTGATTCTTCCCAGATCGGGAGGCTTGTTGGAGCGACGAGGTAGCTGTTGACGTCCGCAGCCCCTTATCTCTCCCGTTTCATACCTTTTGAGTTTCCTTCAGACTGTTGTATCATACTTTACAGCTTATAGACTTATTTCAGACTCTGTAGTAGATCATGACTTGTGACACCCCGATTGCGGGATGGATTTGGGTTGGCTTTCTTGTTATCAAGGTTATGTCTGTATTGCTGGTTATGATATTCCTGCTTTAAGGTTATTTATGATTAATAACTGTCAGATATTTGAGGAGTTAAATGTTCTGTTGGCTGGCCTCGTCTGCACGAGAGGCGCCATCACGACCAGGTGGGTTTGGGTCGTGACACATTCCTATCATATTCTTCAACTGGATTGACTAATTAATTTATCAAGTTTATTGATTGACGGGACTAATATTGCTCCTAAGAATCTATCAAATTATTACTCGCCTATTCAAGCTAACATAAAGCATATATGTCTATAGAGTCATAATCAACAAGAATACATTCATAATTTTCGCATAATAACCAAGCAAGGGAATTAGCATATGGCTATCCTAATCACGAATCTATTCCCCGATGCCCAAGTTCAAGAACTTTCTCTACTCAATCTTATTTGCAATCTCGAATTTTTTTTACTTTCGAGTTCAATTCTAGAGTCGTAGATAGTTCAATTGGTGATCAAGCAATCAAATAATTAAGCACAAGATTGAATAAATAAATCAATACTATAAATCAAGAAATCAAAATCAATATTTGAATAACAATATTCATGAAAGAACCACAACCCTTGAACGTGAAGTTTAGTTCCACATAGACATGACATCCAAACAACTAATCATATAGAAAATATTAAAATAACTAAGTTTGGTGGAAGAAAGATAAAATCTGATGAATTTTGGCCTCCACTGTGGCTGATTCTCTCCCTTGGTCAAATTCCCCTCTAAAAACGTCCAACCTTTTTTAGACATGTTTAGGGGTATAGTCTAGGGTTCAAGTCTCCAAGTCCAAAATTGAGTAGAAAAAAATTTATTTGCCGACTGGGGACCAGGTGAGGTGCTTTTGCCTTGCTCCGATTTTCCTTTTTTCGTGCTCTTTTCTTGTGTCTACACCATCTTTTTGTGCAACTTTCATTCCTTTATACTTTTCAATGATCCTAAATATAAAAATAACTTACTTAATCTCAAACATCACACAATTAATATCACTACACAAAATTCACCTACTTACGATGACAGTTAACCCAACCCGCTAGGTAAGCCAAACAACAGTCAACACAATTCAAATGAGAAAAATAATTAAATCAATAAGTAAAACAACTGATAGCCCCTTTGGCCAAGTTGCAAAAATCAGCTTATTTTGAGAAGTACTTTTTTTCAAAAGTGCTTTTCTCAAAAGTAGTTTTGGTGAGAAGAAGTTTATGTTTGGCTACTTAGTTTGAAAAGCACTTCTGAGCAACAATTAGTATTTGGCCAAGCTTTAAAAAATTACTTCTAAGTGTATTTTTCTCAAAAGTGCTTATAAAAAAAAGTACTTTTGGAGAGAAGCTACTTTTTTCTGCTTCTCCAAAACTGCTTCCGGTTCTCCTCAAAAGCACTTTTTTCCTTTCAAAAGCTCGGCTAAACACCTCAAATTTTGGTCAAAAGTATTTTTGGCAACAAAAAAAATACTTTTGGCCAAAAAGAAGCTTGGCCAAACAAGCTATGAGTTTTCAATAACCCAAGGATTGGTAGTACAAGTCATGAGCCACTAAGAATTAGATTTGCAAAACTTATATGAAAATGTCGCGACCCGGAATTCCTACCTTTGGGACTGTGATGATGTCTAATATTTCACTTGCTAGGTGTTACACCTCCCTTTTTACTACCCCGGAGGGGCATAAGAGAGTTTTTTCAATTAAAGGACGATCGAAATGGTATTATTTGTTTATTAAAAATTTAGAGTCACCACTTGGGATAATTATGGTGTCCCAAGTCACCGGTTCAAATTCCGATTCAAGGAAAAGATTGACTCTGTATTACAGTCCGCGAAATAAAAATCTGGGTAAGAAATTCTGTTAACCCGGGAGAAGGTGTTAGGCATTTCCGAGTTCTGTGATTCTAGCACGGTCACTCAACTGTTATTATTGGCCTAATTATCTGATTTTAAAACATATTGAACCTATGTGCTTTTTAACTTTAAAACCGCTTCTATTCATTTTAAGAAAAATTTCACCGTCGCTCTAAATTATGTCTTTGAATCGAGCCACATGAAATGCACCCGCAATCCGAAACACATTTTATCCAACATTGCTAAGATTCGGATTTGGGTCACATGAAATGCACACCCGAGTTTAGGAAGGTAATTTTAAGATTACGCGCCTAAAGCAACTATGCGGTTTTTAACTTTGCGAGGGCCATAGAAGATTTGCTAAATTGCACGCCTCGAATTCTAAGGATTTAAAAGAAACAATTAAATGAGGGCAACGCATTTTGAAATTTTTATTCGACGTGGCGCACCTTAACTTCAATTTTAAAAGGAATTCAACCTAAACTTGGAGGGCCACAAGCTATTTACGTTACCTAATGTAACACATCTCCAATCTAATTTTGAAAACCCAATCAATTAACTAAAGAAAATTTGAGGAACTTCTACTTATTTGAATAAAATCTCAATCCTTCTGACTGATTAGCAATCACCAAATTAAAGGGCTATAATTATTTATTTTAGCTAGTATGGCAACATCAACCCATTTTTTCAAGAATCTTTCCCATTAAAGAAAAGCGTAATGGAATTAAAGATGCCTCTTATACCAAACTTCGAACTTAAATCTCCGAAATAAGAAATGCTCATTCCCTTTTAAAAGCTCGAGCCCAACGACTTATTGAGTTGCAAATGCTAATGAACTACCGATTTTAAATGGCTTAAGCTAAGCCATGCAACTACAGCGCGGGGACTCGAGATTGAATCCCTGAGTGACACAACATAGCACATAAACGATTTTAGGATTAATACTGATCCCCTTGACATCTATACAGAATTTTGACAAAACTTGATTTCGGAAGCAATTTTTTAAAAGAACCAGTATTTGCAACTAGATATTAAGCAGCTTTAACTTTTAAATTTTTCAAATGACTTGAAATAGAGTGCTAAGACAGCCTATTCTATACAAACAAACCAATAACTTGCCATTTACCCAATGAGAGACCCAAGCTTAAACTCTTGCAAGATTTAAAATTCATTCCCAAAAGAAATTATACGCAGAATCAAATGCCAAAAGATCACAAGCAGACTGATCAACCTTATTTACAAATGAGAGTATTATGTTTCCACATCTCACAGAAAACTTCTAACAACATATCAGACATTAATCATTTTTCCTTGTACCCTTGTTAACAACAATTCAAACATGCAAATGCTACCAAACATATATACTGACTTTAACCAAAGCTAACACACTCTGAGACATTAGTTTGGCTAAGTCATTTACACAGCATTTCAATAGTCCCAAACTAAACATAACTCAAAGATTTCGACTATTCAGAATAGAAACCAACTAGCGTACATGATGAATCAAATATCTAAGGCAGTCAGTCATGTAAAAATATTACAAATGAAACTATTATCATTCTTTCACCTTTGTTTTCATTTCAATCTTCAAATTTGTCCTTACATTGGATAGAGTTCAGGAAAAGTGTACCTGGAAAAAACAAAGTAAGATAGAAGTGAGAAGATCAGCAGTAAGCATCAGAAATCAGCACTAATGTAACAGTGCAGGATCCCAGGTTCAAGCAATAAAACAGTAAAAAACTAAATAGCAATACTTAAAGCAAGCTTTTGAAAATCCCAAACTCAATCCAGTTCAATCCAATTGCAAGATTTTGCCATTTTCAGGAATGTTAACCAAGAAATGAAGATCAGACAACAAGAAACCAAAAAATAATTTGAGTAGTTTTAACAAGAAAATGGAGGGAATTCAGGAATATTTCAAAGTCTTTCAAAGGAAACTACCGTTTCAGTTTTTAGGAATTTTTTCTCTCTAATGCTCATTCGTATCTCTCTCTATTGCTTTTCTATATCTCAGACTCTTTATCTCCTTCAACTTCTTTCAGATTTTTAGAAAATATTCTTATATTTTTCTCAAACTCTCTTCTATATCCAAACTCTTCCTATTCTCTGTTCTTTCTATATTTTTCAGAGTCTATTTCTTGTGTCTTAACTCCTATTCTTCCAGCCTTTAAATAGTCACTGATTTAGTGCATTCCCCCATTACCACTCCCCTTTTTCATTTTTAATTATCCACTCAACTTAATTTTCTCTAAATTAAAGTTAGCGCACTCCTAAAACCCTACCACTTATTAGAAGCTTCCTAATTAGTTAGGTAAATACTACACTTATTAAACAGCCCCTAAATTTACCCCTCACACCCCTGATATTACCCTCAGCAAATCCAAACGAGTCGATTTGACCCAATGATATAGACCAAATTAAAACGGGTTGCATTTTACAAAATGGGTCGATAATAACTTAAAGCAACAACAACAACTCAGTGTATTCTCACAAGTGGGGTCTGGAGAGGGTAATATGTATGCAGACCTTACCCCTACCCCGAGGGGCAGAGAGGTTGTTTCCAAGAGACGACAATAACTTAAAGCCCAAAGCATAAATTAGACCCACCAAATTCTATAAGCCTCAGAAAAATGGAATAATCACAAGTACTGAAGCAACTTTCACAAATAAAATCTAAACTAAATTACTGTTTAATTATCACAATTAAAGGGAATTAATTAAGTTATTAGATCAAATGAACTAATTAACTAATTAAGGAAAAGCTTCTGAATTACTTATGCACGAACAGATGACTCCAGAACAAATAAAAAAGATTTGAGAAGAGGAGAAGAAATAAAAAAAATATAGAAAGAATGAAAAATTGAAGAAAAGGTAGTAAAAGAAAAAGGAAAATACCTAAAAAGATGCCTCGCATAGAGAAAGTGGTGATGAATCTTCCAATGATCAAATTCTTGGCTTATTCTGAGATTAATCATGTGTTTTTTTCATCAAAACACATGAATAAAATCAGAAGGAACCTAAAATCTCCACAGATATCTTGGATTAGAAAATTTTGGATTTTAGGGTTGAATTTTGATTCAAGATTCGAGATACTCCAGGGTGATTC
The DNA here is from genome assembly GCA_026770625.1 of Nicotiana glauca. NCBI lineage: Eukaryota > Viridiplantae > Streptophyta > Magnoliopsida > Solanales > Solanaceae > Nicotiana > Nicotiana glauca. The sequence goes on along the minus strand of MDKF010814900.1, from coordinate 42,610 downwards.
GAGGGAAACGGATTAGGGATTTGGAATCAGGGGAGAGAGGGGGTTCTAGGGTGTTATTTTGGTGGTGAATGAAAGTTGTGCCACCACCGAAAGTGATGAAGATTTAATGGCGGCTTTAGGGTTTCTAGGGGTTGTCTCTGATAGTGGGTGAGCTGAGAGAGATGAGTAACGAGGGGGGGTTAGGGATATACTTAAAAAGGGGGTTCGATTCTGATCTGTTGGATCAATGAGATCCAACTGTTGAGATGAGGTAACGCTGAAACGGCGTCGTTTGGGATTGTAAGGGTGCGGACCGGGTAATAAAGGCGGGTTTGGGCCTTATTGGGGCAAGTTTGGACGACTATTGATTGGGTTTTGGGGGGAAATGACTTGGGCCTGAGAGTTTTAATTAAATGTGGCCCAAACTGACTTCTTATTCTTTGCTTTTCATTTTTTCCAATTTTCTTTCTTTTTCTCAAATTAAAAATAAATCTGAAACTAACTTTTAAAAATTAACCTACCAAATTATATTAAAAACTCAAAATAACATTTACCCTAACTAATTAAGTACCAAATTTAAAAGAAAACTACCAAATCTCAAAGCTAAAATTAAAAGTGTGAAAATAAATTATATTTTATCTTGATTTTCCCATTTTTATAAAACCACTAATTACTAATTAATTCTAAAATATGCAAAGTTATATCCTAAATTCAAATGCAACATATTTTTTTTTTGTATTTTTTATTAATTGAATAAAATAAACATGCACAGACAATATGCAAATAATTGACTGAAAATGCCACAAAAATCTACGAAATTGCAAACAATGAAAATAAATTATTTTGTTTTGAATTTATTGGAGTAATTCATATAGGGCAAAAATCACGTGCTCACAGTTGCCCCTCTTTGCTCGGAAACATGAAGATTTTTTGTGCAAAGATAAAGTGAGCGGATACGAGCGATTTTTGCCCGTTTGAATACTCCTTGGGAAGTATTTTTTAAAGAATCTGACCGAACCTCTGCTTTAAAGGTTTCCTACATATCCTTGGCTATAAAGGAATCATGTCAATGTAGTTCAGGAAGTTTTGGTAGTTGGGACTACCATGAAGCTGTGATTTCACTGTTGCTGTTGTTGCTGCTGTTGCTACTGTTTACTGACCTCCTTATTACACCGTGACAAAATAAAAGAAGCTAGACTAAACTAAGATCTATGCATTACAAAGATATATTCTATACTCTCAAGCTTGATCTTGCAGATTCTACTGCTTGTTTGACTTGTATTCTCCAAGCGAGATTCTTTTATTGCCAACTTGAAATGTAATCTGAAATACTTTCCCTTTTCTTCAGATGGATGTCTGATTGCTGAACTTGAACTGCTTATTCCCTTCCTATGAAACTCGAATTGTTTTCCCTTTGAAACTTGAATTGTCTTATTTTGACCATTGTTTCCTTCTCTCTGTTCTCCAGTGGGCTCCTGAATACAGACACTTTATTTGTTTTGTTCTCCAAGTGGGCTCCTGATTACCGACGCTTGCTTTTCTTTTTTCTCCAGGCGGGCTCCTGATTACCGACGCTTGATTTGCTTTGTTCTCCAAGCGGGCTCCTGATTACTGACGCTTGATTTTCTTTGTTCTCCAGGTGGGCTCTTGATTACCGATGCTTGATTTGCTTTGTTCTCCAGGTGGGCTCCTGATTATCGACGTTTGATTTGCTTTGTTCTCCAGGTGGGATCCTGATTACCGACGCTTGATTTGCTTCCTTTTGAAACTACTTTTCTTTGACTTATCCTCCCTTGTTTCTCCAGGCGGGTGCCTGATTTCTTGGGTATGAGCTATTTTCTATTCTTTGAAACTTGTGTTGTCCTTCCCTATTCTTCAGATGGGCACCTGACTTACACAAAATAGACAAAACAAAAGAAATTTTTCTGCCCCAATTTTGTAGTTGGGCACATTTGTGAGTGTTAATTGAATCATGTTACTTAATATCTCTAAGAATATGAAAGCTAAATCCCATTATCCAGGAGGGTCCTGAAAACTTCTAGTAAAATGCATGATTCAGAGCTACATTATTTTTCTAAAGGCATGACTTCTGTTGAATCTTGTTATCTAATGTACTTCTCAAAACTCATCCCATTATCCAGGAGGGTCCTGAAAATCAAAATCAAGTTTTATCTTAAGAGTGACAATTTTAAGGTTAAATTATACTCCCTTACAACAGAACTTACGCTAAATCTTGCTTCCTAATGGAATTCTTAAAGCTAGGTCCCATTATTCAGAAGGGTCCTGAAAACTCCTAATTGGATCCCATATCAAACATGTAAACTTTGAAGCCAATTTATACTCCTTTGGTGTACATTTATGCTCTATTTTACTACTCATGATTGTTTTAGATTTTATACTAGGTCCTATTTTCCAGAAGGGTCCTGAGAATTTGCAGTCAAACCTATCTTGTGCTTACCTTTCCTTACGGAGGGTTTCTCCGACACAAACAACATTTTTTGCCTCTGTCTTAATCAAAGAAAAATCTTGTCAGTTTTAAAATGTGATGGTTGGTTTGTGGCCTTGACTTTGAGGGCGATTGCTCCTTCACTTCCCATGATAACTTTGATTTCCACTTGAAGACCTTGCTGGTTTATTGACTAACCACTTTCTCTGTCACCTTTATCACCGAAAATACCTTTGATCCGTTCACCCAATACCCTCCATCTGTTGCATTGTTCATGAATTGATATATACCAAACCTTTGTATTTCACATGAATCCCAAAGCATATTGATTTTCACCAACTCAGTGTGCTTGCTGTTCTTTCCCAACTTATGACACTTTGATGTGCTAGCCAGATCTCGTTTTGCACAATTGGAAAGCTGGTGGAAAAATTTGAAGTCATTTCTCACTTGTCTGACCAAATAGTCTCAGGAAGAGGAAGTAAATAGGACAAAAGGAACATGGTAAAGGACAATGGAAAGAGATGATTCCTAACAAGAAAACTACGAAGTAGAAATCTATCAGATGTGGATACCAACTCTAATGACCATGAGATGCACATTTGGAATAAGTAGCCTAATCTGTCAAACAAGTCTGATGTTCAACTTTTGTTGTATCTCTAAAATGTGAAACTGGGCTTCAATGCTCCGATTATCCAATCTTATGTGGTGCCCGAAGGGTTTTCACCATCAAGCCTCTCTCATTTTGTTCTTTTACTCAAACTCATCATCGCTTTATGGTGCCTGTGAAGGTTTTCACCAATAAGACTCTCTCATTTTGTTCTTTTTTTTTTCTTTTCTTATTTCCTCTGATTCTGCAGATGGCAAGGCATCAACCATGGCAGTAATCATGTGCTCCTTGGCATGGCTAACTTAGCACTCTCAAAGATTATCTGGGAGGTCTTTTTGGACTGTAATAAGGCTTTTGGACTGGGTTATAAAGAAAGGATATAATAAAGGCTCAAAGTAACTATGACAACGAGGTTAATTTATTTACAACTTTTATAATCCATTCTAAAAACTTTGCCCCAATTTCTAAAATAGGGGAATATAAATCTATTTTCCCCCTCTCTTTTTTGATTTTTTTTTGAATTTCCCACTCTCGACTTCGTGGGATTATGAAATATTTTATTTGGTATGACTGAACCGCGAGGCTACCTACGTATCTTGTGGTGACAAAAATCAGGTCAAACTTAGTTCACACTACTACTTTTGTTGTTGCTATATTTTTCTTTTTCTTTTCTTTTTCTCTCTTTTTTCTTTTCCCCTTTTATCTCTTCTTTTTTTTCTTTGAATTTTCCTTTTGGTATGAAACTTTTCAAATAAACCTATTGGGACATAAACTTTTTCTCCCTTTTTTATGACTCTAACTTGATTCCAAAAGAAAGGAGGTCAAAGAAACTAGTACAGGCTCAAGAGGGTATCAAATGGTATAAGTATTTGGGTAGCTGAAAGAGTGCCTCCCAATCCCTAAAAATGTCAGGTACAACACATGCAACTTGAAATGAAAATTGAAGATCAAGCACAATATTTCTTTTGCGGCTTCAGCATTGGTATTACTGAGATTCCTTCCACTTTCTTTAGCACCTTGTCAAGTACATAATCTTCGTTGGGTGATTCCCTTTTCACAACTGATATCCTCCGTCAATTTGGAGACAACTTTCTTGACTTCATCTTGTTACTTGAGGTGCACTTGAACTCACAGTTGCTTGCTTCAAATCGTCCGGGATGCACTTTCCTTTAACGAATCCTTATCATCCTATTAACTTCCCAAATTATCCGCCCCAGTTTCATATAGTTCGAGTTTCAAATGATCTCAAAATGCATTTACTTATTTCCCTCAAATGTCCCTATCATCTTCAAAATTATTTCATTGCTTCATGATTAAACTAACATGTAAGACCAGGCCTAGAATTATGCTTGTATGTCATATCACTAGAGCGGACAAGAAGAGGACTTTAAAAGGAGAAGAGAACTGAACAGAAATGACTAGAAATGACAGAAAATTGCATTTAGACAAACGGTAAGGGGTTTGAAGATCAAAACAAGCACTAAACTGGGGTTACAACCTTAGAACAAACCTAGACAGCACTAAACTAATTATCACGACTGAACAAACCAGGCAAAATAAAAGGATAGAAGGGTTTGAAACATAAGACAATATTTGAATTATGACCGGACAACAGAAATGACAATAGAATAAACCACCAAGAGTCCTTCCAGGCTAGCCAAAAAAGGAGCATCTTTCTAATCACCAAGCTCGACATCTTAGCCACTGAATTCTGCATCGGCAATACTAGGACCTTCACAAGTCTTCATTACATTTTTCTTAACAAATTACTTTTGGGTTCCCTTTGCTAGCTCGTTCTTAAAATCTACCTCTGATAGTGTTGAAATCTTTGCAGCGCGTGGACCTCCGAGGGTCTCAGCAGAATTCTCATATTCCTTTTCAAAACAAATCATACCCACCAAATGCGTCTCACTACAAACAGTGATAGACTTTGGCTAGTGCCTGTTGCGTCTGGATTTGCACAACAATGTTTTCTGCATCAATAAACTTCTGAATCGCATTTTTCAGGGGCCAACACTTTTCTGTACTGTGACCCAGGGCATCAGAGAAATATGCACACCTTTGGGAAAAATCAAACTTCTTTGGTAGAGGGTTTGGAATTTTTATCTGAATCGGCTTCAACATGTCCAATTACCTCAACCTTTGGAAAAAACTAGCATATGATTCCCGAATAAGGGTGAAAGCCTTTTCTTTTTTCAGTAGTCTTTTCAGTTTATATTCTGGCCTCGGTTGGAACCTTTTGCGGGCAGGTGGCTGATATGCTTGAGGGGCAGGTAAGACATTTGAGGAAGTGGTGTGGGCCATCTTGGGCCTTGTGGGTGTGGAGCATATGATAGTGCATTGTGGACAGGGCACTGGGAATGTGATGGACGACTATGGGGATTCTATGGAGAGCGGTAGCGCTGGGGAGGATCATCTAGTGCAGAAAGATATCCATGGGGTCGATGTCGAGGTTGAAAGCCTTGAGCAGGAATGCCCAGCGGATCGTCTTTTCTATCTCTCTTTTTCCCATCCAAACTTACTGGGACGTTCTGAATGTCTTCTGTAGTATCTTTCAATGCTGAATAACTCATGATTTTGCCTGACTTAATTCCTTCTTCTACCATCTCCCCCATTTTTACCACATCACCAAAAGGCTTACTCAAGCCCGGGATCAAATGACTGAAGTAGGTGGGTCCCTGCGCTTGTAGGAAAAGCTCAACCATTTCTTTTACACCAATCGGGGGACTGACTCGAACAGCTTGCTCCCTCCATCTGAGCCCAAACTCCCTAAAGCTTTCCTCCGGCTTCTTTTCCATTTTAGATAGGGAGGAGCGGTCTGGGATAATGCCTAATTTGTAGGGAAAGTGCCGAACAAAATCTTGAGCCATGTCGCCCAATATAGGCCACTTACCGACATCTTGACGATTGTGCCATTCCAAAGCTGCCCCAGTCAAGCTTTTACTGAAATATGTCATCAACAAGTCATCTTTTTCTCCAACACTTATCATTTCACTGCAATAATCCCTCAGGTGGGCCACCGGATCTCCACACCTATCGTACAAGTTAACTTTTGGCCCTTTAAACCCCGCGGGTAGGCGAACGTCAGGGGACACAGACAATTATTTTTAAGCCATGTTACTCTGGTCTCCCATTACTTGCTTGTTCTTTAAGGATTGTTCTATGCCTTTCAGCTTCTTGGGCATCTCATCTCGCCCTTGTTTTCCTGTGACCTTTCCATTTTTAGCACGAAGCTCATCCCGAGGGCTCTGCTTGTTTGAGTCGCGAACCTTGTGGGCAACCTTTGAAGGGTAATATTGGTCATCATGAGCTTTAAGTGGATATTCATTGTTGAGGATAGTGGACATAATAAGAGGACAATTTTGGGGAGAGGTAATTGGAGGATGAGTGATGGAGCTACTAGGATGGTTGAGAAAGCTGTGATACGCGGGTAGATCTGGAGAGTATGGGGGATCATCTGGGATTGTGTCTGGAGTTTGGGTAAGGGAAACATCTAGGAAGCTAGGTGGTGGCGGGGGTGTTGCCTTCCTAATCATCCATGCCTCATACATGTCCTCCATGTGTTGTCTTAACATCTTTACCTCTACAACCAACTGCTTTCAGGCACCGGTATCAACCAACCCAATTCTATTATAGTCCGCCATTGCCTTTTATGTTGTGGAGAGGAGTTACTACTTCAAGAACCACAAACCAACCACCTTTCTGATATGAAGATATCAAAAGAAACAAAAATGGGGTCATCCCGTTAGCGTTAGGGCATTTAACAGAAAAAATATCACATTGCTTGCAATGCACCTAGCAACAATTAATGGTTCAGAATGACTTTGAGGGTCATAAGATCATTTGGCATCATCCCAATTTGTCCATTTGAATCTTCTCTTTTCTTTTCTTTCCTCGCACTTCTTAGCTCACACATTTTCCTTCCCTTTTTTTTCTTTCTGATTATCGCTCTTTTCTTCTCTCTCATTTCTCACATCCCATGATTTCATCTTACTTTTTTTCGTTTCTTTTTGTTTTTTTTGATGATTTTTTATGTTATTTATTAATAATAAAAGATGATTTGATCAAACCCTATGTAGGTTGCCTATGTATCATGACGCCACATGAATCAAATCTTTGTGTAGTTCTGAAAAAATTGAGAATAGACTAAACAAACTGACGTCCACTTTTTTTTAATGACTACTTTGACGAGATAAAGGAAATAAAAGAAACAAAACTATTCTCAACTCAAGCTTAAGGGATTTTTTTCCTTTTTTTGGACACAAATTCTCTATTGAGGAAATATCCTAGAAGAGAAAAATATTTTTTTTAACTTTTTTTTCAGGAAGAAAATCATGTTATTTTCTTTTTTTTATGTACAATGTCCTAAAGTTCTAATGAAAATAAAAGAATTTTTTTTTTTCATTTTTCATTAGTTTCCCAAAGAAGAACCTCAAAAGAAAATCTTCTTTTTTTCAAAAACCCGGCTTTGCAAATACGGCCTTTCGGCACTTCCGGGGAGAAGATTTTAAGGCTGTATTTGCTAACCGTCCAAAATGTCAAAAGAGACCAAAGGTGGTTGTTCTTGCAAAAACAGCCTTCCGGCGTCCTTTTGGGGACATTCGGCTATTTTCGACAAGAATGGCTTCACCTTACTTATTTCCAAAGTAATAAAATTTTGGTTCCTTTTGGGCTATTTTTTTTGCAAAAAAGGAAGTTGGAACCGATGAGGGTTGCCTGCGTATCCCACATCCGGTGAGAATCAAACTGGCGTAGTTCGGCTAGACTTAACCGGAAAAAAACAACTATTTTTCAAAAGACAAAAAAATATTTGTCAGAATTTTGGCAGAGTTTCACTATATTTTTGGACACTAATTTTCAAAAATGAGTAATTATCTCTCTAAGTCCTCACATTGACTCTTTTTTTTTTCAATTGTCCTCTTAATTATTTAAAAGCCTGTCAACATGCAAATTCGAGGTAAATAAATGCACAAGTAGCAAGTGAGATGCATCAGGATGGCCTTTTCATTTTTGGTACATCTGTCCTAGACAGACCCAACCTCTGTGTTGAGCCTCCAAAGTCAAATGCACGTGATGCAAAGAACGTTCCTACTAGGGATCCGGCATGTAGATTTATTATACTAGGTTTAAAACCTAGATTTATTATTCTAAACCTGGCTTACCCGAGCGGACAGCTCGAGCCGACGGGGGCATCGTACCAGGAATACAGAAGCTTCACCGGCTTTGCAACTTGACCGAACCTCGTTCTAAAATTAGAATGACTCTAACAGAAAATAAGTCACACGAAGTGCATACTTACTAGATGATTTTGAAGACTCGGAGAGAATAAGGGATTCGTAACAATTTATATACAATTCAACAATATCAAAGCGGTAAAAAGCAACATTTAGTATATTAGGTTCAAACATGTAATAAAAAATAAGATAATAATTAAAAGCCAAATATAACAATTATTCCAAGCTCGAATTGTTAAACCCTGAACAAAAGTTCTGGGTTATCTTCCCCAGCAGAGTCGCTAGACTTGTCACACCTCCCTTTTTACTACCCCGGAAGGGTATAAGGGAGTTTTTTCAATTAAAGGACGATCGAAACGGGATTATTAGTTTATTAAAAATTCATAGTCGCCACTTGGGATAATTATGGTATTCCAAGTCACCGGTTCAAATACCGAATCGAGGAAAAGATTGGTTCTGTATTACAGTCCGTGAACCAGAAATTCGAGTAAGGAATTATGTTAACCCGAGAGAAAGTGTTAGGCATTCCTGAGTTCCGTGGTTCTAGCACGGTCGCTCAACTGTTATTATTGGCCTAATTATGTGATATTAAAACATATAGAACCTATGTGCATTTTAACTTTAAAACCGCTTCTATTCATTTTAAGGAAAATTTCAACGTCGTTCTAAAATATATCTTTGGATCGCGCCATATGAAATGCACCCGCAATCCGAAACACATTTTATCCAACATTGTTGAGATTTGGATTTGGATCACATGAAATGCACACCCGAGTTTAGGAAGGTAATTTAAGATTACGCGCCTAAAGCAACTACGCATTTTTTAACTTTGTGAGGGCCATGAAAGATTTACTAAATTGCACGCCTCGAATTCTAAGGATTTAAAAGAAATAATTAAATGAGGGCCACGAATTTTAAAGTTTTTATTCGGCATGGCGCACCTTAACTTCGATTTTAAAAGGAATTCAACCTAAACTTGGAGGGCCATAAACTATTTATGTTACCTAATATAACACACCTCCAATCTAATTTTAAAAATCCAATCAATTAACTAAAGAAAATTTGAGGAACTTCTACATATTTGAATAAAATCTCAATCCTTCTGACTGATTAGCAATCACCAAATTAAAGGGCTATAATTGTTTATTTTAGCTAGTATGGAAAAATCAACCCAATTTTTCAAGAATCTGGCTCATTAAAGAAAAACGTAATGGAATTAAAGATGCCTCTTATAAGTTCGAACTTAAATCTCAGAAATAAAAAATGTTCATTTCCTTTTAAAATCCCGAGCCCAGCGACTTATTGAGTTGCAAATGCTAATGAACTACCGATTTTAAATGGCTTAAGCTAAGCCCAAAAGCAAATCCAATTTGGAAATATGGTGCAACTACAACGCGGGGACTCGAGATTGAATCCCTGCAATGAAACAACATAGCACATAATCGATTTTAGGATTAATATTGATCCCCCGGATAGCTATACGGAATTTTCACAAAACTTGATTTCGGAAGCAATTTTTTAAAAGAACCAGTATTTGCAATTAGATATTAAGAAACTTTAACTTTTAAATTTTCCAAATGACTTGGAATAGAGTGCTAACACAACCTATTTTACACAAACAAACCAATAACTTGCCATTTACCCAATGAGAGACCCAAGCTTAAACTCTTGCAAGATTTAAAATTCATTCGCAAAATACATTATACGCAGAATCAAATGCCAAAAGATCACAAGCATATTGATCAACCTTATTTCCAAACAAGAGTATTATGTTTCCACATCTCACAGAAAACTTCTAACAATATATCAAACATTAATCCTTTTTCCTTGTACCCTTGTTAACAACAATTCAAACATGCAAATACTACCAAACATATATATTGACTTTAACCAAAGCTAACACACTCTGAGACATTAGTTTGACTGAGTCATTTACACGGCATTTCAATAGTCCCAAACTAAACATAACTCAAAGATTTCAACTATTCAGAATAGAAACCAACTAGTGTACATGATGAATCAAATATCTAAGGCAGTCAGTCATGTAAAAATATTACAAATGAAACTATTATCATTCTTTCAACTTTATTTTCATTTCAATCTTCAAATTTGTCCTTACATAGGATAGAGCTCAGGAAAAGTGTACCTGGAAAAAATAAAATAAGATAGAAGTGAGAAGATCAGCAGTAAGCATCAGAAATCAGCACTAATGTAACAGTGCAGGATCCCAGGTTCAAGCAATAAAACAGTAAAAAAAACTAAACAACAATACTTAAAGCAAGCTTTTGAAAATCCCAAACTCAATCCACTTCAACTCAATTGCAAGATTTTGCCATTTTCAGGAATGTTAACCAAGCAATGAAGATCAGACAACAAGAAACCAAGCAAATTTTTGAGTAGTTTTAACAAGGAAATTGAGGGAATTCAGGAATATTTCAAAGTCTTTCAAAGGAAACTGCCGTTTCAGTTTTTAGGATCTTTTTCTCTCTAATGCTCCATTCTTAGCTCTCTCTCTATTGCTTTTCTATATCTCAAACTCTTTATCTCCTTGAACTTCTTTCAGATTTTTAGAAAATATTCTTATGTTTTTCTCAAACTCTCTTCTATATCCAAATTATTCCTATTCTCTGTTCTTTCTATATTTTTCAGAGTCTATTTCTTGTGTTTTAACTTCTGTTCTTCCAGCCTATAAATAGGCACTGATTTAGTGCATTCCCCATTACCACTCTCCTTTTTTATTTTTAATTATCCACTCAACTTAATTTTCTCTAAATTAAAGTTAGTGAACTCCTACAACCCTACCACTTATTAGAAGCTTCCTAATTAGTTAGGTAAACACTACCCTTATTAAACAGTCCCTAAATTTACCCCTCACACCCCTGATATTACCCTCAGCAAATCCAAACGGGTCGATTTGACCCAATGATATAGACCAAATTAAACGGGCTGCATTTTGCAAAATGGATCGACAATAACTTAAAGCCCAAAGCATAAATTAGACCCACCAAATTCTATAAACCTCCGAAAAATGTAATAATCACAAGTACTGAAGCAATTTTCACAAATAAATTCTAAACTAAATTACTGTTTAATTATCACAAATAAAGGGAATTAATTAAGTTATTAGATCAAACAAACTAATTAACTAATTAAGGAAAAGCTTCTGAATTACTTGTGCATGAACAGATGACTCCGAAACAAATAAAAAAGATTCAAGAAGAGGAGAAGAAACAGAAAAATAAAGAAAGAAAGAAAAAGTGAAAAAATGGTAGTAAAAGCAAAAGGAAAATACCTAAAAAGATGCCTCGAACAATGAAAGTGGTGACGAATCTTCTAATTCTCAAATCCTTGGCTCATTCTGAGATTAATCATGTATTTTTTCATCAAAACACATGAATAAAATCAGAAGGAGCCTAAAATCTCCACATAAATCTTGGATTAGAAAATTTTGGATTTTAGGGTTGAATTTTGATTCAAGATTCGAGAGACTTCAGGGTGATTCGAGGGAAACGGATTAGGGATTTGGAATTAGGGGAGAGAGGGGGTTCTAGGGTGTTATTTTGGTAGTGAATGGAGGTGGTGCCGCCACCGTAAGTGATGAGGACTTATTGGCGGCTCTAGGGTTTCCTGGGGTTGTCTCTGATGGTGGGTGAGTTGAGAGAGATGAGTAACGGGCGGGGGAGGGGGGTTAGGGATATACTTAAAAAAGGAGGTTCGGTTCTGATCCGTTGGATCAATAAGATCCAACGGTTGAGATGAGGTAATGCTGAAACGGCGTCGTTTGGGATTGTAAGGGTGCGGACGGGGTAGTGAAGGCGGGTTTGGGCCTGATTGGGGCGGGTTTGGACGGGTATTGGTTGGGTCTGGGGGGGGAACGACTTGGACCTGGGAATTTTAATTAAATGTGGTCCAAACTGACTTCTTATTCTTTGCTTTTTATTTTTTCCAAGTTTTCTTTCTTTTTCTCAAATTAAAAATAAATCTGAAACTAACTTTTAAAAATTAGCCTACCAAATTATATTTAAAACTCAAAATAAAATTTACCCTAACTAATTAAGTACCAAATTTAAAAGAAAACTACCAAATCTCAAAGCTAAAATTAAAAGTGTGAAAATAAATTATTATTTTTCTTGATTTTCCCATTTTTATAAAACCACTAATTACTAATTAATTCTTAAAATTTCAAAGTTAAATCCTAAATGCAAATGCCATATTTTTTTTGTATTTTTTATTAATTAAATAAAATAAATATGCACAGACAATATGCAAACAATTGACAGAAAATATCACAAAAATCCACGAAATTGCAAACAATGAAAACAAATTATTTTGCTTTAAATATATGGGAGTAATTCATATAGGGCAAAAATCACGTGCTCACACTAGGCAAGCTAGCGTTAGATGTAGTTATTAACCATTTTTAACAAGTTAGTGAAGTTGAAAGCTTACACATGTAGGTTGTGATTTTTTGATCCTCTTGTGTGGGATTTTTCCACGTAAAAGTCATCTACCTTATTTACATACTGTTTTATCAGCATTTTCAGCAGAATCTTATAGAGGACCAGGTACTCTACTGTTTGGTGGACTCATACAAATTAACAATTGGTATCAGAGCAGGTTTCTCCTATCATGCTAACACCTAGGAAGGATCCTTATGGTTGCTCTACTAAATTTTGAAAGAAGAAAACCAAAGAAGGAAAATAACCTGGTACTTAAAGTTGAAAACAATGATTCAAGTGAGGAAGATAGTGACATGGCTTACTTAACCAAAAGATTTCAGAAGATGGTCAGAAGAAATGGAGAAATGCTAAAAAGGGACGGCTCTAACAGACCAAAAATTATGATCTTTGTTGCAAGTGTGGAAAGCCTGGACACTTCATGAAAGACTGACCTTTCTTGAAACAAGAATTCTCCAAGAACTACCATGAGAAAATAGCTAAGATGAACCAGGTTCCCTTGAAGGACATTGAGAGAAAAAGATCCGCTGACAATATGATGAGACAGGCTCTTGCAACATGGGGGGACTCCTCTAGTGAGTTTGAAGATGAACCTGATACTGGTGATAGTTTCATGATGGCAGTTGAAGGTGAGGATATTGGATATGACTCAACTTTTGCTTTGATGGCTCAATCAGATGATGATAAAGACAGTGGCAACAAAGAGGTAAACTTCAGGGATGTTCATAGAAATCTGAAATCCTATTCTCCAAAGAAACTTATGTCTTTAGCTGATGTATTAATCATTGGTTTTCATAGTCTTATGGAGGATAGGGATTCTTTTACCTTAGAATTAGAAGAATCTTAACAAACTAGAGACGACTTACTGGCTGTAGTTACTGACCATAAGAAAACCATTGAAATCCTCAGAAAAGAAAAAGGTGCTCTGTTGGTAGAAATTACAGACCTAAGGGAAACAATAACGAAACCATTGACTAAGTCAAAACCTAAAAATTCTGGAAAGGTAAAGGAGATAGCCAGTGAGGAACATATTAGGCTTGAAAATAAGGTAAAAGTTATGAGATCTAGGATGTGTGCTGAAATTGAGAAAAACGAGCAACTCCAAACTGATATGAAAAGAGTAAAGAATGATCTTGAAATGTCCTTAAAGTGGACTTGGTCCTTAGAAGCCACCACTACCTTGCACACTAAAGATTATGGAAATAGGTAGGGAATAGGGCTCCAAGGGCAGAAACTCGTCACAACCCTCACAGCAAGTACGTCAATATCTCTGATAACTGGCCTTGTACCCAATATGGGAACACTGGGCACTTCAAGGAAGATGTCCAGGCTAAGAATCAATCAATTCAGAAAAATGAAGTGTTTGCTAAAAGGGTGAATACAAAAGAGGGACCAGGTACCACTCACAAAAAATGCACATTATTAGCATGGACCAAGAGAAAACTTATTCACTCTCTTACCTTCTACAAGGGACCCAAACTTGCTTGGGTTCCTAAAACTAACTCTTAATCTCTTGTGCAGGAAACAATGAAAGGAAGTGGTCAACAATGGTTCATGGATAGTGGCTGTTCAAAGCACATGACTGGGACCACCACGGACTTTCTTTCACTAAGAGCCTTGCAAGGAGGGAGTGTATCCTTTGGCAATGGAAAAAAAGGGGTACATTCTTGGAGTTAGAAAAGTAGGGAAGTCACTCACTCATTCTATTGAAAATGTGTACTATGTCAATGGCCTTTAAGTACAGTCTCCTGAGTGTCTCTCAAATCTGTGATAAAGGAAATAAGGTGGAATTCTTGTCCAAAATATGTACAGTCACTGATCTTGTGCCGGTGAAATAGTACTGGTGGCCAAAAGATACAACAACATCTATGTTGCTGATTTTAAGTCTTTACAGAGTAGTGATATGAGTTGTCTGAAAGTTGACGATAATGATGCTGAACTATGGCACAGAAGATTGGGCCATGCAAGCTTTTCCCTTCTAAACAAACAAATTCAGAAGGACCTAGTCTATGGTCTGCCTATGTCACAATTCAAGATGCAATAAATATGTGATGCCTGTGCTAGAGGAAAATATGTGAAGTCCTCTTTTAAGTCTAAAAGAGGTATGAGCACCTCAAAGCCACTAGAGCTTATGAATATGGATCTGTGTTGACCTATAAGAGTACAAAGCAGAGGAGAAAAAAGATACATTTTCATGATCGTGGATGACTACTCCAGATTCACATGGACTCTATTTCTCAGAACCAAATATGAAACTGTTGAGTTGTTTGTAGCCTTTGTGAAGAAAATCCAGGTGAAAATGGAGTCTAGAGTCGCATGCATTAGATCAGATCATGGGACAGAATTTGACAATGTCAAATTTGATGAATTCTGCAATGAAAATGGCATCACTCACAACTTCTCAGCTCCCAGAATGCCCCAGCAAAATGGAGTAGTAGAAAGGAAGAACAGAACTCTGGAACAAATGGCAAGAACAATGTTGATTGACAATGGAATTGCAAAGAACTTCTGGGCTGGAGCTGTCAACACTGCATGCTACTTGGTGAATAGGTGTATGATCAGATCACTTCTAAACAAAACCCTGTATGAATTATTGAATGGAAGAAAACCCAAGCTGACTCACCTAAGAACATTTGGGTGCAAATGTTATGTTCTCAACAATGGAAAGGATTAGCTTGGTAAATTCGATGCCAAGAGTGACGAAGGAATATTTCTGGGCTACTCTTCTCAAAGCAAGGCTTACAAGATATATAATAAGCAGACTCAATGTGTTGAGAAAAGTGTCCATATTATTTTTTATGAGTCTTCTCCATCTTGTGAGAAGAGTGTTGGGGAAGATCAAGATGGAGAACCCTTACTAGTCCCTGGTGAAGTCATTAACATGACAAATGGAAAGGCATATATGATGAGTCAAGTAAAGGAACCAAATGAAGCCAATGTTGCCTCATCTTCAATAGAACCAAGCACTTCAATTACAACCACTGAATCTGAATAAAGAGTGGTTGATGCTATTCAGGGAACTCCACTAGCACCTGAGAGTAGGACCGAGGAAAATCAGCTAAATATACCATCTTCCTCTTATAATGAACCTCATATGTATAACTGGAGATACCAAAGCTCTCATCCAGACAACATTATTACTTCTTTAGATTTCGGAGTACAAACCAGGTCAAGTGCCCGAAATTCACTTACCTTCTCAAACTTTCTATCCCAGATAAAACCCAAAAATATCAAGGAAGCCTTGAAAGATGTAGACTGGATTACATCCATGCACGACGAGCTACATCAGTTTGAGAGAAACAATGTGTGGCACCTGGTACTTAGACCCCCAGATCAAACCATTATAGGAACCAGGTAGGTATTCAGAAACAAGCTCGATGAACATGGAATTACCACAAGGAATAAGGCCAGGCTAGTATTCCAATGCTACAATCAAGAGGAACGAATTGACTATGATGAAACGTTTACTCCAGTGGCTCGCATGGAAGCTATTAGAATTCTGATCGCTTTTACATCTTATATGGAATTTACATTGTTCCAAATGGATGTCAAGAGTTCATTTTTGAATGGACTCCTTAAGGAAGAAGTCTATGTGAAGAAACCCCCATGGTTTGAATGTCATGAGCACCCTAAATATGTGTTCAAACTGGACAAAGTTTTGTACGGGCTAAAGCAGGCTCCTCGAGCTTGGTATGAAAGGTTGTCAAAGTTCTTCTTACAAAATGGCTTTAAAAGAGAGAAAATTGACAACACTTTTTTCTTAAAGAAACGAGGAAGGAACATGCTCATTGTTCAGGTATATGTTGATGATATCAATTTTGGAGCAACAGTTGATTCTCTGTGAGAAGAATTTGCAAAACTCATGGGAAGTGAATTTGAAATGAGCATGATGGGGGAAAAATACATCGGGGAGCTCTTGAAGAGGTTTGACATGGAAGCATCAAAGGTGATAGACACTCTCATTGCTACTGCCACTCGACTGGACATGGATGAAACTGGATCTACTGTGAATCAAACCATGTATAGAGGCATTATTGGGTCTCTCATTTATCTCACTGCTAGTAGACCTTTTAGTGTAGGGCTATGTGCGAGGTTTCAATCAAATCCCAAAGAATCTAACTTGAAGGCTGCCAAAAGAATACTGAGATATCTCAAAGGAACAGAGGACCTAGTGTTGTATTATCCATTATGTGATAGTTTTAATCTGATTGGGTACGCTGATGTAGGTTATCTTGTGAACAGGAAAAGTACTCCTGGAATGGTGCACTTCTTAGGTTCATGTCTTATCTCTTGGGGCACAAGGAAGCAAAATCCAGTGGCTCTTTCAACAGCTGAAGCTGAATATGTAGCCGCAGCATCCTGCTGTGCTCAACTTTTATGGATTAAGAAGCAACTGGAGGACTTTGGGGGTACTCACTGAGAGTGTGCCCCTTCTATGTGACAACACCAGTGCACTCAACATGGCCAAGAATCCAGTTCAACATAAAAGGACAAAACATATTGATGTGAGGCATCACTTTCTGAGGGACAATGTGGAGAAAGGGCTGATATGTATGAAGTTTTGTAGCACAGAATATCAAATTGCAGACACTTTTACCAAGGCGATAAGCAGGGAACAATTTGAAAGAAATAGAGTGAATTTGGGACTTTTAAAGCCCAATTGAGAACCTAATTCCTCTTTATCGGGTTGTGAAAATCACCTTCAAGAAATAACTTGCTAAAAGTGTTTTCTAGCCATGTCTAGCTCACTTCAATACTGTTGCAGGTAAACGCGCATAATGAGTATAGAAGTTGTAGATGCAGTGCATGAATGATAAAAGAGGATTGATTCTTTCAAATAAAGAGGTCAAGAACCTGGTTTTGTACCAAAGGTTAGTATTTATGTGCATCCTTTAATACACGTCTTAAAAAGGGTACAAAAACACAACTACCATGTCACTCAACTTTTCAGATCCTGCTGTCACGTCTTTTCATTTCAAATCATTCCATCTCCCTCTGAAATATCGCGATTCTCCATGCCCAACCGCCATTTAAGAATCGGTGCCTATTCCTCTCTCTTCATAATTATCCTCTTCTCTTAAAAACTCATGTTTTCTGCTCTTCCTAACTATAAGTCCTATATTAGAATTTCCCAAAAGCAATGTCACACACTTTCTCAATGGCTGAGACAACTTCCGATCTCCCTGCCTCAGTCATCACTCCTACTAATCAACCTATGGAGCCTTCCGCTCCCACTAAGCCTTTAGCACCCATAATCACTCCTACCACTACTATTACACCTCACCCAATTTCCCAATCTCTTCCTAATTCAGAAACCCTTAAAACTGCTACTCTGACCTTCCCATCGTCTAAGGCTCCTACCAGTCAAAGACCAAGTGGACAAAAAGGTCAAAACCCTGAGGTCACAAAGAGTTCTTCCATCGTTGCTACTGATTCTATGGTAGTAGTAGCACCATTTGCGGAAGAGAAAAATGTTGCAACCATGTTTGCGGTGTCTGTAGATGGTGCACAACATGAGATCATATCTCAGAAAGATGAGGTACAAAGTGTAAGGAACAAAGGGGGCACTGTACCTGTTGAAGAGGATGCACTAGAAGATACTACTAGGGAATCACATGAGGAGCCTGATCCCTCTCCAGAGGACCCAGGTCAAGGCTCTCATCCCTAGGACAGTTCTGTTCCTGCATTCGTTGTTGTGCCCTTGGAAATTCAAGTAACTGAAACAAGATCCAGTAATGAAGAAGACCTAGGTAATATGGATCTTGATGCATTCATAAGTAAGCAAAGGGTTTTGTCCTCCCCTGAGTCTGAAACCAAACGACCAACTACCAGGCTTCAAGTTAAGGTGGCCTACGACTCTGCCCTTCAAAAGAGCAAGAAGAGTAGTATGAAGAAGAGAAGAAAGTTGGTGAAAGAAGGTATCCCTGTAAGTGATGAGGTGATCCATGTAGTTGAGGTGGAAGAGGAAACCCCAGATGAACATGGTTCACTTGTTATAAGTTCTTCGAAAAAGACAAAGCATGCTTCAATAGAGAAGGGGTCAATATCTATGTCTAAGATGAAGGAAGTAGTGAGTGAGTTTTCAATGTATGATGAGGATGTGCTAGTCAAGTCCAAGGGAAAAGGAAAATTCAGTAGAGAGAAGTTGGGGAAACGCAAGTCTGAACACTTTGAAGAACCTAGTTTTGTGAAGAGAAGGAGAAGTGAAGTCAGCCTTGGCTCTGAACGCCTGAGGCAACAAAAAGTTCTGCTGGGTCGTACGTTTGACCCAGCAATCTCTGAGATGGCTGGAATGCGCCAAATTATGGAAATGGTAGAGTTTCAACGCTGGGTGTATCTATTTCAAATTAATGCACCTAAAGTATATGAGGATGAGGTACAAAGTTTCTTTGCTATCCTCTTTTCAGTTGAGACTGACCACATTTGTGCTTTGGTCAATGGGGTGGACATCGTCTTTGATGTACAGTTGTTTGGAGAGATTCTAAAAGTTCCTACAGCTGGTGTGTCCAGTCTAAAAGATGTGTGTCAGTATAACTTCAGAAATGTCGTGGTAAAATACAATGCAAACCAGAAAGGGGAACAGATTCATAAGAAAGCGATACTCCATGTCTATCAGCTGCTGTTTGAATTGGTTAATAAAGTTCTATTGCCTCGAGCTAAAAGGAGGTCAGTGACTTCTAAGTCTGACCTATTCTTGATGGAGCAACTAGACATTTTTACTCCTGTGAGTCTGCCTGCTATTATGATTGAACACATGAAAAAGGTTTCTAACTTCAAAGATGGTAATCATGGCCTTCCCTATGGGTTCCTTCTTACTCTAGTGTTCAAATTCTTTAAAGTCCCACTCGGAATGGGCAAATAGGAACTAGGAAGCAGACTTTCACACAGACGACTTTGGAAGAGTGCGAGTGTATGGAAAAGAATGGGGGGTAGGAAGTACATCAACCATCCCACAACTTATAAATTCTCAGAACAGTGCAGCTGAGGAAATTCGTCAGTTAAAGGCCAGGAATGCTATCCTGGAAGGTGAGCAATCCCAAGGGGTTCCGATGTCAAATTATGAAGAGGCTCGTTTGACAAAGGAGAATGTCGATCTCAGGGCGCAAGTAGAGAACCTGAAAGTAGAACTGATCAATGAGCAAAAGTCGGCAAATGCCCGAATAGACCTCATTCTCCAAATACTTGTTGCAGCTACCAAGCCTCTTACTCCTAGTACCCCTAAGTACCCCTTCAGTGACCAGTTTCTGGAAATGTTTGTTAAGTTTTCTTTTGATGTTTTGGTGGATGTTTTTTTTTATTTTTTTTATGTGGTTGGGATGAAACACTACTTCTCCCATTAACAAGTCCAATATTGCCTTTCGCTTTTTTAAAAGTAAATGTTTAATTAAAGATTTATTAATATCAATCCTTGTTTTATTATGACAGTACTCTCCTTTTGTGTTTCTATTCTCTATCATGATTGTGTGCACATATGTGGCATGAGTTAACTTAGCTGGACTTATTTGTGTTGTTATTCTGTTTGTTTTTTTTAATGATTCCAAAAGGGGGGAAATAAATTAACATGCCATTTAACTCAGGGGGAACACACGTGCCATCAACTCAGGGGAACACATGTTTTACGAAAGAGAATAGAGTCAGGGGGAACAAATGTTTTTACTGTTACTAAATCTGGTTCTTACTGCTCTAATTGTTAAGTTTCTCATCATCAAAGGAGGATTTTGATAGGTTTTAAATGTTCTTGCCTTATATTTTGATGCTCTAACAAACTTCCTATTAAGAACTAGATAGGGAACCTGGCCTACTTGGACTACACAGCAAGCTTAATGGATACCAGCTAAAGGTGAACTGCTAAAGGTTCAGGAGCTAGGAACCTAAACAAGGACCTGATACTCTTGTGGGTTCCTTACAGTAGTACAAAGTCAATTAGACACAGCTGGAACGAAGTGACTGCCTACACTGTTTCTATCGCATTGCATTGTCTCCAGCGCCCACTCATTCTCTAACCAAATAAAGTACTCATATTATTTCAAGTGATGTGATCAAGGTGTACCTACAATGAGTTTACACAAAATATCACTTGAAGGTTTCAGTTTCTTATTCAAGCTTCTTTCCAAAAATAGAGAAATCAATCCTCACAAGCTTGAAGAACAAAGTTAAACGCAATTATGGACCAGTTCCTAAAGATAGATTATTGTTGTCCTAGTTGAGTTGTAACTTCGTGATTGTACTTATTGTATCTCCTAAACTGCTTAGCTAGAAGCGTTTGATTGGAATCCTCTTGTAAATTCGTAAACACCTTGAGTTTATGTTGTGACTAGGTTTAGTCATAAGCAAAAGTCTTTGTAATCGTAGAGTTAGAAAGTGGTTTGTGGTGAGAGAATCACAAGTTAGTAAAAGCCTTTGTAACTAGGAAGTCATAAAGTGGCTTGTGGTAAAAGTACCACAAGTTAGTTGAGTAAATTCTTTGTAATAGAGTCATTGCAATGTGGCTTGTAATAGGTTTTACAAGTTAGTGAAGCTGAAAGCCTACAGGTATAGGTCGTGGTTTTTTTATCGCCTTGTATGGGATTTTTCCACGTAAAAATCCTCTGCCTTATTTACATACTGTTTTATCAGCATTCTCAGTAGAATCTTATAGAGGACCAGGTACTCTACTATTTGGTGGATTCATACAAACTAACAAATAATAATAATAATAATAATAATAATAACAATAATAATAATAATAATAATAATAATAATATTGATGATGATGATGATGATGATGATGATAATAATAATAATAATAATAATAATAATAACAGAAAAGATAGAAATAGAAGTAAAACAGGTAATTAATATCAAGAACTCAAAACCACCTAACAGAGTGTCCCCATCTCAACAACCGAGGCCAATCCAAGTGTCACAAAAATATCCACTTCTATCAATATGTTGTGTCGTGCAACACGATCCCATAATATCAACTTTAAATAATTTGTTGCGATGCGCAACCCGATCCCACCATATAATCATCTGTCAACATCATAGCTCGTCCTTATTCCACCATTTTAATTTATTACCTTTTACTTTCCGTTACAGCGTGCAACTCGCTCCCCAAACAAGTCCAGTTAACAATAATAACTCAATAATCAAGATTTACGAGAAATCATACGTCAAGAAAACAAATGGACGAGCAAAAGAGAATAACATGATAACCGAAGAGACTCAGACTACTCGGATGTCTCGGCTTTACCAACTCAACCATATCTACCATTTAACAATGCAATCAAGTGGAACTACATCAATAAAGTCAATTAATATAAAACTATAAGGCATAAGACAATTTAGATATGTAAGGGAAGCAAATAAAGATAAATAGTAATTAAATAAGCATGGAATTATGGAGGGGGTGGATAATTTAATACAAAAAATACTAAATGGAAAGTAGCAATTATGGCATGAAAATTAAATAAGCATGTAGCAATTAAGGCATAAAACAAGATATACTATGAAGCAATGAAAATAGGGAAGCAAGTAATGTAATGACACACATACACTCGTCACCTTGCATATAAGTTGTTTCACACATAATTCACATAACATGTAGTCCAAGTATCCCTAATTCCCTCAAATCAAGGTTAGACCCAACACTTACCTGACTCCGCAACCAACTCAAAGCTAAACCATGGCCT
Source organism: Nicotiana glauca (assembly GCA_026770625.1). Lineage (NCBI taxonomy): Eukaryota > Viridiplantae > Streptophyta > Magnoliopsida > Solanales > Solanaceae > Nicotiana > Nicotiana glauca. The sequence goes on along the minus strand of MDKF010814900.1, from coordinate 20,216 downwards.
TGCCTTTCGACCAAGCTTCTAAACCAACCAAATGTAGCAAATTATTGACCAAATGATTCAAAATAAGCTTTAGGAACTACCTACGAATGAAAGAGGTTCAGTTTAGATCATTTTTTTAAAAGTCAATAAAATTCAACCCCGAGCTCGCTTGGTCAAACCCTAGATTCGTACAAAAATCCAATTATCCATTCACCCCCAAGCCCAGTTATATAATTTAATTCGAAATCCGACCTCAATTCGAGGTCTAAACCCTTAATTTCTACCATGAGAATCCTAGATTTGATGTTGAAATCTTATGAAATGTAATAAGTAATTGAAAAGAAGTAGATTAAAGTTACTTACCAATGTATGTAGGAAGAAAATCTCTTAAAAAATTGCCTCTAGGGTGTTTAAGGCTGAGAGTTAGAAAGAAATGAATTAAATCGCACTTCTCCTCTCTTTTACCCAGCTGCAGTTCTCGCAATTGCGACACATAGTTCGTAATTGCGATGATCGCAAAAGCGATCAAATATTCGCAAAAGTGAAAAGTCATTAAGCCTACTTTCGTCACAAATGCGAAACAAGTTTGTCCGCAAATGCGAACAATCGACTCACAAATGCGAGTGTTCCTCAGTCTTCCAGTAGCCTCAAATGCGACACAAAAGTTTGCAAATACGAACCTTCCCCCCGTCACATCTGCGGACTTCACTTTGAAAAAGTGAAGCTGACCCATCCCCCACCAACATCGCATATGCGAGGGTCGCATTTGCGAATAGGTCCTCGCAAATGCGAAATCTGCAGAATTGATGCACCAACATTCTCCTAAGTTCAAAAGTCACTTCGTATCCTATCTGAAACTCACCCGAGCCCCTCGGTCTAAAAAAAAGATGCACATAACTGTAATAACATCATACAAACTCACTCTTAAGTAAAAAATCGTCCCCCGAAGCGAACCAAATCATCGGAATTCATATCTAAGCCCTCTAACACATAAGTCAATATCCGGTTGACTTTTTCAAACTAAGACTTCTTTAAAAAGACTAAGTGTCTCATTTCCTTCTGAAATCAATCCAAACCAAATCGATCACGCAAGACACTGATAATGAAGCATAAAAAAATAGAAAATGGGGGAAACAGAGTTGTGACTCATGAGATGACGGGTCAGGTCGTCAGAGAGACTAGGCTGGTCTGACGGGTACGGTATGAGGTGGGATCTTCTCCTCATGATCGATATAAGGATCCTCTGAGGGTGATACTGCTCGATCTCTAGGCTGAGATCTGCCTCTGCCCTTGGTAGTAGCTGTCACAAGGGGCTCCGGCTCCTATCGGTGTGCTGATATTGCGTGTGTTCTTGCCATCTACGAGAGAACAAGAATAGAATGGTTCAATCATCAATTATATAATAAAATTGCACAATAAAGAAGTAAAGAAGTGAAATCTTTCCTAAACTTCATATCCTCTGAGAGATAAGTACATATGTCTCTGTATCGATCCTCCAGACTCTACTAAGCTTGCTCATGATTCGTGAGACCTAGGCAACCTAGTGCTCTGATACCAACTTGTCACGACCTCGAATTCCCACCTACGAGGCCGTGATAGCACCTAACATTTCATTTTCTAGGCAAGCCAAAGTTAGATGTAGTTATTAACCATTTTTAACAAATATCAAATGTGATGACAATAAAGAAACTGAATAGACTAAAACAAGGTAAATAAACTAATAAGTGACGAAATCCAAAAACAAATCCTAGAATTGGTGTCACTAATACATGAGCGTCTAAGATACTACAGATAATAGTCTAAAATAAACATTACTATCTCAATCAAATAAACAACTAACAGAAAGACAAGGAGACTTCAGGGTTGCGGACGGCGTGCATCTATACCTCAAGTCTTCTCTAAATAGCTGGATCCGAGCAAGTCTACTGAACGCTACTAGGACCAACTCCGGTATCTGCACAAGAAGTGCATAGTGTAGTATGAGTACAACCGACCCCATGTACTCTGTAAGTGTCGAGCCTAACCTCGACGAAGTAGTGACGAGGCTAAGGCGGGTAACTTACATTAACCCGTACACAATAATAATAATAACAAAAAAGAGAGAAATATAAGTAAAACAGGTAATCCATATCAACGAACTCAAAACAACCTCAAAAAGAGTCCCGAATTACAAGTCATATAACTTATCTCAACAAACGAGGCCAATCCAACAATCTCAAACAAGTATAACTTTTATCAATATGTTGCGGTGAATAACCAGATACCAGAATATCAACTTGAAACAATACGTGGTGGTGCACCACAACCCGATCCCATCATATAATCATCTGTCAACATCATAGTCCGTCCTTATTTCACCATATAAATTCATTATCTTTTATTTTCCTTTGCAGCGTGCAACCCTCTCCCCAAACAAGTTCAGTTAACAATAATAACTTAATAATCAAGTTTTATGAGAAATCATGCGTCAAGAGAACAATTGTACGAGCAATAAAGAATAACATGATAACCGATGAAACTCGGACTACTCGGATGTCTCGGCTTTACCAACTCAACGGTATCTACCATTTAAAAATGCATACAAGTGAAACTACATCAATGAAGGCAACAATTAATCGAAACTATAAGGCAAACAAGGCATAAGACAATTTAGATTTGTAAGGGAAACAAATAGATATAAGTAGTAAATAAGCATGGAATTATGGAGGGGATGGACAATTTAATACAAGAAATAGTAAATGGCAAGTAGCAATTATGGAATGGAAATCAAATAAGCATTTAGCAATTAAGGCATAAAATAAGATATTCTATAAAGTAATGAAAATAGGGAACCAAGTAATATAACGGTGCATATGCACTCATCACCTCGCATATACGCCGTTTCACATATAATTCACATAACATGTAGTCCAAAGGTCCCTAATTTCCTCAAATCATAGTTAGACTCAACACTTACCTCACTCCGCAATCAACTCGAAGCTCAATCACGGACTTGCCTTCTGAATAAGCCTCCAAACCAACCAAATATAGCAAACTATTGACCAAACGATTCAAAATAAGCTTTAGGAACTACCTACGAATGAAAGAGGTTCAATTTAGATCATTATTTAAAAAGTCAACCCCGTGTTCACTTGGTCAAAACCCGAGATTCTGACCAAAACCCGATTATCCATTCACCCCTGAGCTTAATTATGTAATTTAATTCGAAATCTGACCCCACTTTGAGGTCTAATTTCCAAATTTACAAAAATTCCTAATTTTACCCAAATCCCTAATTTCAACGAGGAAAATACTAGATTTGATGTTGAAATATTATGAAATGTAATGGATAATTGAAAAGAAGTAGATTAAAGTCACTTACCAATGTATTTAGGAAGAAAATCTCTTGGAAAAATTGCCTCTAGGGTGTTTACGGTTGAGAGTTTGAAAGAAAAGAGATAAATCTCATTTTTTTCCTCTTTTAGCCACCTACAGTTCTCGCAATTGTGACACATAGCTTGCAATTATGATGGTTTCAAAAGCGATCAACTCTTCGCAAAAGAGAAACATCACTAAGTCTGCTTTTGTCGTAATTGTGGCAATTTTATCGCAAATACGAACCAAGACTATCCACAAATGCGAACAATCAACTCGTAAATGCGAGTCTGCCTCAGTCTTCCTTTAGTCGCAAATGCGACACAAAAGTTCGCAAATGAAAACCTATCCTGTTCGCATCTGCGGACTTCACTTCGCAAAAGCAAAGTTAACCCAGCCCCCACATACGTCGCATATGCGAGGTTGAACTCGCATTTGTGAACAGGTCCTCGCAAATGCAAGACCTACAGACCTGATTCACCAGCATTCTCCTATGTTCAAAAATTACTCTATAGCCTATCTGAAACTCACCCGAGCCCCTCGGGCTCCAAACCAAACATGCACACAAGTGTAATAACATCATACAAACTCGCTCGCACGCTCAAAATACCAAAATAACACCTAGAACTGCGGATCAAACACCAAAACAAATGAATGTTTTAAAGAAACTTAAGAACTTTCAATTTTTTACAACCGCACGTCCGAATCACGTCAAACAAACTCTGTTTTGCACCAAATTTTGTAGAAAAGTCATAAATACTGAAATGAACATATACCATGTTCTGAAACCATAATTGAAACCCGATGCAATAACGTCAACCTACGGTCAAACTTAAAAATTCTTTAAACCTTTTGATGATAGGCTATAATTACGTATTTTAGTCAATTATTACACTCTAATTTACTGCACTTTAATTGAGTTTGAGCTTTAATCGTTAGTGTTTTGCACTAATGGTGTGTTTTATGCCTTGTAGGAGTGATTCCGAGCTATGTACATGTTATGAAATGAATGAAAGTGATTTGGAGCTTTGAAGTCTGAGTAAAAGCTCAAGGAATTAAGCCAGAATCATGTTTGGGGATCAACGGATGATAGTTAGAGCGAACGAAGAATCGAGTAGGCACATTACGCACTGTCTAGTAAAATAAGCATAACGATTTTCTCACAACTCCATTTAGTCTCCAAAATATATGGTGTGAAAGCTAACTCAAAGGGCAAAAACTTTTATGCTTTACATTTTTTCCAAATTCCAAACGGAACGGGACGAAAATGCGCACGATTTGAGCCAAAAATGAATGAAACCGGGAAAAGGGGCCAGTTGGGCGCCACAGGCAGCGCCTGGCGCCACCTGTGGCGCCAAAAACAGTATGCACAAATATTTGGGTGCTATGGAGGGCGCCTGGCGCTGGGCTGGGCACCGGTGACGTGAAATGTGTCCTATTTCACCCGGGACAAGGTTATTTCGATCCTAGACCTACCCAACAAGTATAAAAGCAAAAATAAACCTATTTTTGAGGGGGTAGACGCCACTTTAGTGATATCTAACATACTTTGAAGGGGAATTCACATGGAAGAACACACATCACACTTGGAGGAGGCTTCTAACTAGTTTTTCTTCTCTTCTCATCCTTTAATTTCATAGTTTATTAGTTCTAGAGTTTTGGGTGCTAGATGAACGTTGTAGTTTGAAGCTTGAATTGTTCTTATTATTTTATCATATTGGTTTATTTATTCAATCTTGCGCTTAATTATTTGATTGATTGATCACCAATTGAATACTATCTACGAATCTAGGATTGAACTCGGAAGAGAGAATTCTAGATTGTATATAAGATTGAGTAGAGCAAGATCTTAACTCTTAGGGGGAGCGAATTTGCGGTTAGGATAGGAATATACCTAATCGCCTTGCTTGGTTATTCTACGGAAATTATAAATGCGTTCTTGTTAATCCTAATTCCATAGGAATATAGGCGTTAGGTTAGCTTTAATAGGCGATTTGTACTTCGGGAAAAGGCTACGAGCAATATTAACCCCGTCAACCAATAAACTAGATAAATTAATTAGAAGATTTAAGTGAAAAACTCAACGGGATTGTTAGCTAACCCATAGCTCTAGAATATTCACTTATACTTAATTCGTCTCTATAATTCGCCAACTTGTTTTCTTTAATCTCTTAGTTTTTTACTTTAGATTAATTTTATATAAATATTCACACTTTAGGATTCGCTTGAATAGATTAATTGTTTGGTTTAATTTAGTTGATAGTTAATCACAAGTCCATGTGGGTAGGATATCTGGACTTATAATCCTATATTAATTGTTGACCACGTATACTTGCATGTGCGTTTGGGAGCAACAAGTTTTTGGTGCCGTTGCCGGGGACTTAGAAATTAACTAATCTACTAGGTTATATTTTTACTTTTTGTCTATTCAAGTTTCTTTTTATTTTATCTTAGTTTAATATTTTATTATCTTTGTTGACATGGCTTCTTGAAATGAAAATTGGTCGAATATTGGTTATTCTTATTATGATGATCCTTGTCCATATTGTGGAGGACCTCACGGGTGGAAAAATTGTCAGAATGTTCCCGAGAGCGAGTTGCGCGCACAATCTCAATCCTTTGGGTGGAATATTTGTAATTTATGTGGTGGTCAAGGTGGCCATTGAGATGGTTGTCCTAATTCTTACTATCCTTCTCAGAGTTCTTATTATAATGTTTCTAATAATGTTTATGAGTTTGATAGGAGAAAGGAATTGGAGGATATGGAAAGCATGGCTCGTATTATGGACATGATAAGGCAAATAGTCGAGCTATAAGATGAAACTCGAAAGGCTGCACAAGGAATTAGTACAGAAATCATGAGAATGAAGGCCGAGGCAAAAGGAAGTGGCTGAAGAGAGCGAGTTCCCACCAGAAGATAATTTAGAAGAAGCAGATATAGTGAGCCAATCTTGGCTAGACGAACAAGCTCAACTAATAAAATCTCATGACTTTCTACGCGATGGTCTTTCAAATATGAGAGAACAACTAATAGAAGCAAGAACTGAGCTCAGGCAAGAGATAGACCAATTTGGCTCAGATATCCATGACTTTCATGCTCAATTGAATAAAAAGATTGAGGCGTCTGATGCCCTACAATCAATTTTTGTGGATACTGGCCAGCTTGTTGAGCGGAAAGAGGAATTCCAACTATTCGACCAAAATATTATTAATAATGCCGAGGTTGAAGAGTGCAAAATTGAGGATGTCAAAAATAATGCAATTTTGGAGTTAGAGCGTATTGTACCTCATTCTAAATACTTTTCAACATTGTGTTTGGTTGGTGATATGGGAATTGATCCAATCGAGCATATGGAGGAGTCAATGGATGAGGAACAAAGTGTTTATATTCTAAAATTTGCTAAACCAAGGAGACAAAATGACATTCCTCACTTAAAGTCCAAGAAGTGCAAGATGTGATACCTATTACTTGGTTTCTTTATTTTTACACCACCGCCCCAGGAACGTGATACAAAGGATGATGCAAAATTGGGGGCGCAATTTATATCCTCAAAGTGGAAGGAAAAGTGATGAAAGTGTTGTTGTCGTGCTGCGACGTTAAATCAAGTACTTGTTGGGAGGCAACCCAATTCTATTTTTTTCCTTTGGTTTATTTTATTGTGTTAATTTTTTTTAGTACTATTTTATGTTTTATACGAGTATGATCATGGAGTCAAAGCCAATAGACATGTGTTAAAGCGAGCAGGTGGTTGAAACTGAGTGTGAGGTAACCACACAAAGGATCATATCTGGGAGAAATCTGAGTATCCCCTGAGCTGCTAATTCTTCTGCCTTTGGCCTACCAGGGAGTCTCTTTTACCCTCTTATTATTTATAGTGTGCATTCAGGACATTGCAAAATTTTAAGTGTGGGGTGAGGAGATTGTCTGAGTGACTTTCAATGTTATTTTAGTTGTACTAGTTTAATTGAATAATTTTTTTTAGAAAAACATACAAAAAAAATGGACTTTTCCCGACGATGGATCTCCTAGACAGTTTTCTTGAGGGAGTTAAGTCTAAAGAAAAGGGACAAAAAGATTTTCTTTGTAGGTAGTGTAGAAATTCCCCCTTGGTTTTTCTTTGTGCCGCAGTTCTTTTTCAAGAGTTTTGTTTGAACCGGGTGTAGGTAGTTTTATTTTTTTTAGGAGAGAAGCCATGGTGTTGTGAATTGAATTGAAGCAATATCTCTTGACTTTGTCATGCCTTGAGAATAGTGAGTAATTTAGTCGTGATGCTTAGGCTCAATTTTTTACTCTTGTATAAGTACTTTAAATTGTATGTTCTCAACTTTGCTTAACTTCTTTGACTAGAGTGTCTTGATGAGTCCAATCCAGAGTGAGTTATGTGCCATGTGTGTGTAAGGTTTTGGGTTATACTGTACATTGCATTTGATGTCTAGAACTTGTCCCGTGTGTTTGCAAAGCGAAATAGTAGTTTTGTTCAGTCTTGGAAGTGATATAGGTGTTTCTTTGTTGAGCCATATAAATATTTTACCCGCCTAATTGTTATGTATCATAGTTAACCCCTTTGAGCCTATAATCCTGTTTCTTTGGCAACCACATTACAAGCCTTACCCATTTGTTTAAATTAACTATCTATTTGAACCTTTTCACCTCTCATGAGCACTTGAATTGTTATGAACTTTGTAAAAGTTAAAGTGTGGGGTGGTTGGTTTGGCTTTTGAGTGGAACTAATGAAATAAGGAGAAAGTTGCACTGATTTGAAAGAGCAAGAGCCACTTGAATTGAAAAAGAAAGGAAAAGAAAAAAAAATAGTTATATTGCTATGAAAAATATTCTTTGATAGTGATGACTCTTGATGTAATTGTGCTTAAATAATTTGGGAGCGAATATATATTTATGTGAAGGTGGAATCATGGTTTGACATAAGTGTAGGGTTTTGAATGTTAAAGTGTATGTATTAAAGTGCTTAGGGAGGTGTAGTCACACTTATATCTAAATGTATCCTACCTATCCCGCAGCCTACATTACAACCAAATAAAGTCCTACTTGATCCTAGACTGAATGAGCTCAATTAGTAGAGTAATACATTACGGGCAAGCTTGTGGTGCATCTTTTGTGGCATATAAATATTATTTCTGAGAGTGAGTGAATTCTTTCTATCTTGAGTTCCTAAGTGTTCTTAAATTTTATTATGTGGAACTACTCTCTTTTGTTGTGTGAGGGCACTTGACTCATGAAGGAAAGGTAATTTCAGTGACCTCTATGTTAGAGTAATTGGGTGAGTTGTGAATAATGTGTGGTACTTGTGGGTCAAATCTTGAGGTTAAGATGTTACGCTCGTGCTTAGTCTATTTTAAATATTCTTGGTGTGATGAGTTAGGAGAATTGTTTAAAAAGGTTGTGTCTTTATAAAGTGTAGTTTGATGTAGTTTGATTGCTCAAGGAAGAGCAACGTTTAAGTATAGGGTGTTGATAATAGGCTATAATTACATATTTTAGTCAATTATTACACTCTAATTTACTGCACTTTAATTGAGTTTGAGCTTTAATCGCTAGTATTTTGCACTAATGCTATATTTTATGCCTTGTAGGAGTGATTCCGAGCTATGTACATGTTATGGAATGAATGAAAGTGATTTGGGGCTTTGAAGTCTGAGTAAAAGCTCAAGGAATTAAGCCGAAATCGTATTTGGGGATCAACGGATGATAGTTAGAGCGAACGAAGAATCGAGTGGGCACATTGCGCACTGTCTAGTAAAATAAGCATAACTTTTTGCTCAGAACTCCATTTAGTATCCATAATATATGGTGTGAAATCTAACTCAAAGGGATACAACTTTCATGTTTTACGTTTTTCCAAATTCCAAACGGAACAGGGCGAAAACGCTAAGATTTGAGCCAAAATGAACGAAACCAGGAAAAAAGGCCAGTTGGGCGCCACAGGCAGCGCCTGGCGCCACCTGTGGCGCCAAAAATAGTATGCACAAATATTTGGGTGCTATGGAGGGCGCCTGGCGCTGGGTTGGGTGCCGGTGACGTGAAATGTGTCCTATTTTGCCTGAGACAAGGTTATTTCGGCCCTAGACCTACCCAACATGTATAAAAAGCAAGACTAAACCTATTTTGAGGGGGGAGACGCCACTTTGGTGATATCTAACATACTTTGAAGGGGAATTCACGTGGAAGAACACACATCACACTTGGAGGAGGCTTCTAACTAGTTTTTCTTCTCTTCTCTTCCTTTAATTTCATAGTTTATTAGTTCTAGAGATTCGGGTGCTACATGAACGTTGTAGTTTGAAGTTTGAATTGTTCTTATTATTTTATCATATTGGTTTATTTATTCAATCTTGAGCTTAATTATTTGATTGCTTGATCACCAATTGAATACTATCTACGAATCTAGGATTGAACTCGGGAGAGAGAATTCTAGATTGCATATAAGATTGAGTAGAGCAAGATCTTAACTCTTAGGGGAAGCGGATTTGCGGTTAGGATAGGAATATACCTAATTGCCTTGCTTGGTTATTATACGGGAATTATAAATGCATTCTTGTTAATCCTAATTCCATAGGAATATAGGCGTAAGGTTAGCTTTAATAGGCGAGTTGTACTTTGGGAGAAGGCTACGAGCAATATTAACCCTGTCAACCAATAAACTAGATAAATTAATTAGACGATTTAAGTGAAAAACTCAACGGGATTATTAGCTAACCCATAGCTCTAGAATATTCACTTACATTGAATTCGTCTCTATAATTCGCCAACTTATTTTCTTTAATCTCTTAGTTTTTTACTCTAGATTAATTTTATATAAATGTTCATACTTTAGGATTCGCTTGAATAGATTAATTGTTTGGTTTAATTTAGTTGATAGTTAATCACAAGTCCCTGTGGGTATGATATCTGGACTTATAATCCTATATTATTTGTCGACCACGTATACTTGCGTGTGCGTTTGGGAGCAACACCTTTAAATTGCTAGTTTTCAACAAATTACATTAAATAAAGTTAGGGACTTCCGGATTCGATTCTAGGCATACGCCCAAGTCCAAATCACAAAACCTATCGGGACCGTCAAAACACTGATTTGGTTCCGTTTACACAAATCATTGACCCTAGTCAATTCAAATGAATTATAAAGCTAAATTTCACATTTTTATTAGTTTTTTACATAAAAAGTTTTCGGAAAAATATACATACTGCACACGCAAATTGAGAAATTCTTAATGAAACTATTTAAGGTTTCGGAACACAAAAATGAAGGCTAAAACTGAAAATGACCTATCGGATCATCATAGAAAATAAATACAATATCTGTTTGGAATATACAATAACATATACGAATCTAAAACTACCAAGGACAAGTGGTAGCCATATCCGTAAAACAGGTATGTCTTCAATGCCAACTTCTGCCATCCAAAGCAACTCAGCTCCAAAATCTACACCCAAGGTGTATAAGTATAGTATGAGTATAACCGACCACATGTACTCAACGAGTATGATAACTAACCTCGGCGAGGTAATAGAAGTAAAAATTATAAATGATACTCGCTAATCACCTGTAAAATTCATATTTCTAACAAGTACATAACAACAATATTACTAAGTCATTAAGCACATATAAAACTACCTTGGTGTGCCCAATAACTTAACGTACGCTGCTCAGTCAGCAATCTAGCATATAAAGAAGATATGCAAATAAATTAGGTAGACAACCAAGAAAATTGCAAGTAAAGATGAAATGCAATAACCAAATCAATTACTGGCCAAACTTTCCTGAAAGATGCCATCATCGAACCAAACCACTAATCAGATTTACCATACCACATTAACTAGAAACTCGTTGATTTCTCACAATTCGTATGTACACCAAGTAGGCACATGAAAGGGTGGTCCAAGAAGGATGGATCCATATCCATACGATGCACTAATATTAATCAGGTACGTCTAATGGGTATTATGCGGTGCAAATGCAGATTAATCAGGCTCCAAAATAAATATAACCCCAAATAAAAAAAATAAAAAAAGGTACTCTTTACATATACCAAATAAATAAATAAAAAGAAGAAGAAGAGAGTGGGAAATAAAACCTGCAAAATCCTTGTGAGAGGGCTTTCACCAGGAACTTGAAGTCGGTAGAAAGGCTTTCCAAAGAGAAAGATAAGGAAACCAAGGAAAGTACCAACCAAACTAATTAGGAAAACAATCCACCAATCTTTATTAGTGCTAACCCAAACAACGACAGTGACTCCAATTGCTGAACCTGAAACTGAGCTAAGCAACAGCCAATTGAAGTATCTCCCAGGAGCCTTGGCCTCATTTGGATCCTTGTAATCAAACTGGTCAGCACCCAATGCTGGAAGGGCTCCCCTAACCCCACCAGTCCCCAATGCTAACAAGCAAAGTGAACCATAGAATAATAGTCATATCCCACCTTCTAAACAATTTGACTTGCCACATACTTGTGGTTGCAAACTTGAGTAACGAGCTTGAATTGTCATTGATGTTAATGCCTACATATGAAGAAACTAATATTTTAACGGCTCGTTTGTTAAAAATTAAAAAAATATATTTAATATACTAACCGTCAGGCTGTTGAAAATTTATCGCCAATATTACATTTACAGATCAAAAAATTTTAACCCATAGCGCACTGACCGTTTCATACATCAAGGACGGTCGTATATATCACGGCGGAGCCAGAATTTTTATTAAGGGGTATTAAAATATATAAAAGTAAACATACAAAAAAATTAAAGAAAGTCAACACATAATATATATGCATGTTATAATATATTCTTTTACCTATATACACAGTATATTTTTTTCGAGAAGAGGTATCATTTGACACCTCTTCCTATAAGGTGGCTCCCCAACTTCGTAAATGCATTCAAAAAATATAGACGGCATCTACTGGTGTCAAAAATTCATTTCGACAAACTGCTTTCTGACTTTTGACGTCTTCTTCTATCGAAATTGAAAATTGCGTTGGTTCTTGGTTATTATCCTGTATTTGTAAATAATAATTCTGAAAAAAAGAACGTTAGCGTATAAACGTAAATATAAATGAAACAGTAATTAATTCGAGCCCACTGAATTCACAGTATTTCCTTAAGGAATTTTATCCCCTCCTAGTACCCAGGTTATGGATTATTTCCTCCCAGGATAAAACGAATTACACACTGGTGTAGCGGTAGTTCAAACCCCAGTGTTTCAGCGAACACAAAGTTTGGCAGCAAATCACACTTACGGATGCTTTGTTTGTAGTTAAAAAATAATGCAAAATAAGGGAGGATAACTCAGAAGTCAAATGGAAATTCTAAGAGGAAGTAATGCAATGTATAGCCAAACGTTGAAAGGAAATCAGAATGCTCATTTCTTTCCGTCCGTTTTCTGTGTGTCTTTCAACAATTTGCTCACCATCTATTTATAGTGCAATTCCTCTCATTTAGTGGAATTAATGGAGGAAGCACTCATGCGGCTGCTATTGCAACACAATACACGGATTGAAAAATATCCGTTACTAACACAGATAATATTACGTTAATATTTACTATTAACAAATAAATTTGGTCCAAAAAATTAATCAATCGATCGATCATTTGACCAAATTCAAATCTGAAGCCGAAGCCAAAGCCGAGCCGAAGCCGAGCGAGCGACGACGACGACGACGAGGACGCGAGGCTTGCCTTCCTCCTAATTCTTTAAGAGATACATGAAGTGGATTTGTATATAAACCCACCAAAATTCTTATCCTCTACCAATGAGGGACAAAGTCTCATTAAAAGGAGAGGAAAACTTAAAATTTTACTCAAAAAATTTATTTTCCCTCCATTTCCCATTCACCCTCTTTTTAATATCTTTCCATATTAAAAAGAAACTCAACAATCCCCCACATGAATGGGGAATGGCTATATCACGAAAGTATGTATGATAAACTTGTGTGATTCGCAAGCAAGGATTAATTGCATCAGGATAAGTAGGTTTCCCTTTGAACTTTCCATAGTGAACTTATGTCGGATATACTCGGTCGATCGGTAGATTTGATATCTTTGAACCGTCCAACTTTAGTGTATACTTAGACAACCATAAGTCATATAATCAATCCTTAATCGTCTTTGGTTCTCATTGTTGTGTTCGTTTCAGCCATGAACATCGCCTGGTTTCATAAGTGCGTAGATAATTGACCTTGCAGAATTCTCCTTGAAGCGGCTAACACTTCACACTTACATAGGTGATTCCTAAACGTGTTATCCCATAGATACACTATTTGATATACCCCGTATCAAATTTAGAAATCATTAAAAAACCTTAATGCTTTATCCTTGGTACTGAACATTGTCTCATCACGAGAATGGACCAAGATTTTTGTTGACTATGTTGAACCATCATTAATGACTTTGTTTGATCTCCTTGAACCTAGATCTTGGGATCTCCAGTCTTCTAGGTAGAGTTACCGCTACAATGACTTGTTCTCGGCCATAGTTCCATTCCTCTCGTTGATTTCTCAACTACCTCTCTAGTTAGGCCTTTTGTAAGTGGATCTGACACATTATCACTTGACTTTACATAGTCAATCGTGATAATTCCTCTAGAGAGTAATTGCCTAACGGTTTTATGTCTTCGTCGTAAATGACGAGATTTACCGTTATACATAATGCTCCCAGCCCTTCCAATTGCCGCTTGGCTATCACAATGTATGCATATTGGTCCCAACGGTTTGGACCAAAATGGAATGTCTTACAAGATATTTCGGAGCCATTCAGCTTCTTCACCGGCTTTATCTAAGGCTATGAACTCAGCCTCCATTGTAGAGCGGGAATACAAGTTTGTTTGGACGACTTCCAAGATACCGCTCCTCCACCAATAGTGAATACATATCCACTTGTGGACTTCGAATCAGTTAAACCAGTGATCTAATTTGCATCACAATATCCTTCAATCACCGCAGGATATTTACTGTAGTGCAAATCAAAGTTTTGGGTATGTTCTAAATATCCCAAAACTCGTTTCATTTCCATCCAATGAGATTGACCTGAATTGCTCGTGTATCGACTCAAATTACTTATAGCACAAGCTATATCTGATCGTGTACAATTCATGATGTACATTAAGCATCCCAGAACACGAGCATAGTCTAATTATGATATGCTTTGGGCTTTATTCTTTGCTAATGCAAGATTCACGTCAATTGGAGTCTTTGCAACTTTAAAGCCCAAGTGCTTGAATTTTTCAAGTACTGTCTTAATATAATGAGATTGTGACAATGCCAGATCTTGAGGAGTCTTTTGGATCTTAATCCCCAGAATTAAATCCGCAACTCCTAAGTCTTTCATATCAAACTTGCTAGTTAGCATACGCTTAATCGCATTTATGTTGGTAATGTCATTACTCATTATCAACATATCATCCACATATAGGCAAACAACGACTATGTGATTTGGAACATTTTTAATGTACACACATTTATCACATTCATTTATCTTAAAACCATTTGACAACATTGTTTGGTCAAATTTCGCATGCCATTGTTTGGGTGCTTGTTTTAGTCCGTAGAGGGACTTAACAAGTCTACATACCTTCTTTTCTTTACCTGGAACCACAAACCCTTCAGGTTGTTCCATGTAGATTTCTTCCTCCAAATCTCCATTTAAGAAGGCTGTTTTTACGTCCATTTGATGAATTTCAAGATCATAAACTGCAGCTATAGCTACTAGCAGTCATATGGACGTAATTCTCGTCACTGGAGAATATGTATCAAAGTAGTCAAGACCTTCTCGTTGTCTATACCCTTTGACAACAGTCTTGCCTTAAATTTATTAATAGTGCCATCATCTTTCATTTTTCTTTTAAAAATCTATTTACTACCCAAAGGTTTATTTCCAGGAGGAAGATCAACTAATTCCCATGTATGGTTGTTCATTATGGATTCTATTTCACTATTGACTGCCTCTTTCTAGAACAATGACTCCGAAGAAGACATAGCTTCTTTAAATGTTTGAGGCTCATTCTCTAATAAGAAAGTCACAAAATCTGGTCCAAATGAAGTAGACGTTCTTTGACATTTACTACGTCTTGGATCCTCCTGATTAAATGTAATTTCTTTTGTTTCTTCCCGAGGTCGTTTAGATCCTTTACCAATCGACTCGCATTCCTTTTTATACGGATATATATTTTCAAAGAACTCAGCATTATCTGATTCTATAATCGTATTATTATGAATGTCGGAATTTTCTGATTTATGAACGAGAAATCGATATGCTTTACTATTGGTCACATATCCTATGAAAACACAATCAACGGTTTTCGGTCCTATTTTTACCCTTTTGGGTTTAGGAACTTGCACTTTTGCCAAACACCCCCACACTTTCAAATAATTCAAGCTAGGCTTTCTTCCTTTTCATTTTTCATATGGAATGGATTGTGTTTTGCTATAGGTTACTCGATTTAGTATTCGGCTAGCCGTAAGAACGGTTTCCCCCCCACAAGTTCTGTGGCAATCCAGAACTTATCAATAATGCGTTCATCATCTTCTTTAATGAACAATTCTTTCTTTCTGCAGTCCCATTAGATTGGGGCATGTAAGGGGCCGTTGTTTGATGAATAATTCCATATTCTAAACATATTTGTTCAAAAGGAGATTCATATTCACCACCCCTATCACTTCTTATCATTTTGATTTTCTTGTTAAGTTGCATTTCAACTTCATTTTTGTATCGCTTGAATGCGTTTATTGCTTCATCTTTAATATTAAGTAAGTAAACATAGCAATATCGAGTACTGTCGTCAATAAAATTTATGAAATACTTCTTTTCACCGCGAGATGGTATTGACTTCATGTCACAAATATCAGTGTGAATTAAGTCTAATGGATTTGAATTCCTTTCAACCGACTTATAAGGATGTTTAACATACTTAGATTCCACACATATTTAACATTTTAATTTTTCGCATTCAAACTTAGGAAATACTTCCAAGTTAATCATTTTCCTCAAGGTTTTATAATTGACATGACCCAATCGTTCATGCCATAAACTATTTCACTCAAGTAAGTAAGAAGAAGCTGAAGTTTTATTATTGTTTTCGACAATTATTATATTCAGCTTGAAAAGGCCCTCTGTAAGGTAACCTTTTCCTACACATATTTCATTCTTACTTATGATTACCTTGTCGGATACAAAAACACACTTTAAATCGTACTTTACAAGAAGTCCAGTAGAGACTAAGTTCATCCTAATTTCGGGAACATGAAGGGCATTGTTTAAAGTCATGACCTTGCTAGAAGTCATCTTGAGAAATATCTTCCCATATCCTTCAATTTTTGTTGTAGCATCATTCCCCATAGAAAGCATCTCTTCGGGTCCAGCAGAAGCATATGTAGAAAATGCTTCTCTCACAGCACAAACATGGCGAGTGGCTCCAGAATCAATCCACCACTCCTTCGGATTTCCCACCAAGTTACATTCAAAAAGTATGGCACACAAGTCATCAACATCATCATGTTTTTCTACCATGTTTTCTTGACCCCTTTTTCTTTTCTTTCTTCCGAGTACGACACTCCGTAGATTTGTGTCCGGTTTTCCCACAGTTGTAGTAGTTTCCACTGAACTGCTTCTTGCTTGGGTTGTATTTCGGACCAGAAGCCTTCTTTCTTTTTTTGTTATCTTCAACAATATTTGCTCCCATTATTGTTGAATTTCCACGGCCTCTCCTTTCAGCAGCTTTATTGTTCTCTTCGATTCTCAATCTAACAATGAGATCTTCAAGGGACATCTCCTTTTGTTTGTGTTTCAAACAATTTTTGAAATCCTTCCATATCGGAGGCAACTTCTCAATTATCGCTGCTACTTGGAATGCTTCATTGATGACAAGACCTTCAATGAAAATTCCGTTAGTAAAAATACTAAAATTTTTACTTTCAACATCAGTATTTATTTGAAATATACCTTCAGCAAGTGGATCATGAATAATCACTTGCAATTTCTGGACTTGGGTAATAACAGACTTGCTATCTACCATTTTGTAGTCCAAAAATTTTGCGGCGACGAATTTCTTCATCCCGGCATCTTCAGTTTTGTATTTCTTTTCAAGTGTATTCCACAATTCTTTTGACGTCTCCACGCTACTGTATACATTATATAGATTATCATCCAGTCCGCTAAGAATATAATTCTTGCACATAAAGTCAGAATGCTTCCACGCCTCAATCACGAGAAAGCTTTCATTCTCTGGAGTTTCATCGGGTAGATCAGGAACATCTTCCTTGATGAACTTCTGTAGACATAACGTAGTCAAGTAGAAGAAAATCTTCTGCTGCCAGCGCTTGAAATCAATGCCAAAAAATTTTTTGGGTTTTTCTGCCGGTGCCGACGCCGGTGTTCGGCCTGTCGATGCATTAACAGTCACCGTCGAAACATGATTTGTCAATGCGTTGACAGTCACCATCGAAACAGCTTGGTTTCCACTTTCATTTGACATTTTTTCTAGAAAAAAATGACACAAACAAACGTTTAAAATTGGAGTTAAAAAATCACGTAGATTTTAATCTCCAACAAAAGGTCACGAAGGCTTTACTCTCCAAAACGGGAGTACACAAAACCGCAAAGGTTTTAGTTTTCAGAATAATAAAGATAACACAAATACAAAAATAAAAATTATTAAATTATTAAATTCCTTAAGCTTGTTGGTACTTGGTTATTATCCTGTATTTGTAAATAATAATTCTGGAAAAAAGAACGTTAGCGTATAAACGTAAATATAAATGAAACAGTAATTAATTCGAGCTCACTGAATTCACAGTATTTTCTTAAGGAATTCTATCCCCTCCTAGTACCCAAGGTTATGGATTATTTCGTCCAAGGATAGAACGAATTACACACTGGTATAGCGGTGCTTCAAACCCCAGTATTTTAGCGAACACAAAGTTCGACAGCAAATTACACTTACGGATGCTTTGTTTATATTTAAAAAATAATGCAGAATAAGGAAGGATAACTCAGAAGTCGAATGAAAATTCTAAGAGGAAGTAATGCAATGTATAGCCAAACGTTGAGAGGAAATCAGATTGCTCGTTGCTTTCTGTCCGTTTTCTATGTGTCTTTCAACAATTTGCTCACCATCTATTTATAGTGCAATTCCTCTCATTTAGTGGAATTAATGGAGGAAGCACTCATGGTAATGGAGGAAGCACTTATGGTGGATGGAACACCTTTTAATCAATGGAGGAAGCGCTCATGCGGCTGCTATTGCAACACAATACACAGATTGGAAAACATCTGTTACTAACATGGATAATATTACGTTAATATTTACTATTTACAAATAAATTTGGTCCAAAAAATTAATCAATCAATCGATCATTTGACTGAAGCCGAAGCCGAAGCCGAAGCCGAAGCCGTGGCCGTAGCCATAGCCGAAGCCGAGCGAACGAGCGACGCGAGGCTTGCCTTCCTCCTAACTCTTTAAGAGCTACATGAAGTGCATTTGTATATAAACCCACCAAAATTCTTATCCTCTACCAATGAGGAACAAAATCTCATTAAAATGAGAGGGAAACTTAAAATTTTACTCAAAAATTTCATTTTCCCTCCATTTCCCATTCACTCTCTTTTTAACATCTTTCCATATTAAAAAGAAACTCAACAAATTGTAGCAATGTAAGATCATAATGTAAAATTCTACGTGGTATTTTGTATTTACTACCTTAGTGAAAAAATGATTGACTACAAGATCGAACTGGTCAGCACCTAATGCTGAACCTGAAACTGAGCTAAGTAACAGCCAATTGAAGTATCTCCCAAGAGCCTTGGCCTCATTTGGATCCTTGTAATCAAACTGGTCAGCACCCAATGCTGGAAGTGCTCCCCTTACCCCACCAGTCCCCAATGCTAACAAGCAAAGTGAACCATAGAATAATAGTCCTATCCCACCTTCTAAACAATTTGACTTGCCACATACTTGTGGTTGCAAACTTGAGTAACGAGCTTGAATTGTCATTGATGTTAATGCCTACATATGAATGAAACTAATATTTTAACGGCTCATTTGTTAAAAATTAAAAAAATATATTTAATATACTAACCGTCAGGCTGTTGAAAATTTGTCGCCAATATTATATTTACAGATCAAAAAATTTTAACCCGTAGCGCATTGACCGTTTCATACATCAAGGACAGTCGTATATGTAAAGGCGGAGTCAGAATTTTTATTAAGGGATATTAAAATATATAAAAGTAAACATACGAAAAAATTAAAAAGAGTCAACACATAGTATAATATATTCTTTTACCTATATACACAACATATTTTTGTCGCGAAGAGGTATCATTTGACACCTCTTCCTATCAGGTGGCTCCCCCACTTCCTAAATGCCGTCAAAAAATATCGATGGCATCTACTGGTGTCAAAAATTATTCATTTCGACAAACTGCTTTCTGACTTTTGACGTCTTCTTCTATCGAAATTGAAAATTGTAGCAATGTAAGATCATAATGTAAAATTCTACGTGGTATTTAGTATTTACTATCTTAGTGAAAAAATGATTGACTACAAGATCGACCTGGTAAACCAATAATTTGGACATGTTATGTTTTGCAAAGAGTATCTATTGCTAATGACAACTTATAATTTGTCAACTAAATAATATCGGAAGTACATGGGACTCGTACGTGATTGTAAATTAAACATTATTGAGAAAACAAATTACTTACAAGTATTTCAGCTGTTCCCAATATGAGAATGGTGTGGAATCTGCTGAGGTAAGTATCAGAAATCAAACCACCAATAATGGAGAGCAAGTACGTTGAGCCTGATAATAGGTGAATTTGACTATAATCACGCCCTAAATAATCACATTTTTATGTTGTTTTGATGATATATA